>APFE031456715.1:32717-80494 GCA_000404065.3 Pinus taeda
TTGTCAAGTTGTTTGTGTCTCTCCGGGCTTGACCTGTGGCTTGAGAAATTGTGACCGAGGTGCATCTAAGTCATCAAAATAATTCGGGGAACACAACCGACCTGGGCCACATATGCCCTAAGCTAACTGGATTTTATTGTATCTCCTTCCCCTAGCACGGGTGCAACAACCTCTATGAGCGATCCTCGATTTCCTTGCTAACGAGGCCCATCCTCAACCGATTGTGCAAGGGGGACTTGACATGTTTTCTATATTTTAAGTAAAACTAAAATATTTTCATTTTACTTTTATGATAGTTGACATTATTTTTTAATTTACAGAATATTTTATATTTATTTTAAAATGGCACGTGTCATTCCACATTTATCACTAACCAAACCATAGATTTCCTTCATACTAGGTTGTAGAATGAGCCTCTCGACTCATCGAAAAATTTAATTTAGAAAATATTTTCTTTGTGAATAGTAGGTATACACAATTTTAATTATAATCTAAGATTATAGTGTGAAATTAGTGAGATATATCTTTATGTTTATGAAATTTGGATTTGGACAATTGATTGGAACTATTTGGAAAATTTGGATGTTTTTTGTAAACATTAATATCAAATCAAATGAGAAATGTTTTTTTTTTTTTTTTTTTTTTTTTGCATCAATGTTTAAAAAAATGGATACTAGTAAAGAGTTTTAAATTAAATTATTTTTGATATTCATATATATTAAATTTTAGTATTTATATTAAAAATTAGTAATTTTATTAATTATTATGGACAATCTAATTTATTAAAATTATTTTATATTTATTCAAATTATTCGTATAAAATAAATACAGGGGATGAATTACAAGTAAATCTCAATTAAAAAGTCATTTAAATAACAAAAATATATTTTTGTCTATATGTTTCATTTTGAATCTAAATTAAACATAAAATTCCATCAAATCAATGTTTTCCATGAGTTGTTTCATTTTCATTTTCATTATATTTTCATTTTTGTTATATGGAAAATTCACTTATACAAAAGAAAATGGCTCCCTAGATCTAGAGGTCTCATATAGAAAGAAAGAGAGAAAAAATGTTTATGTTTTCATTAGAGAGACTAGAATGCAGAAAAGATACCTACCTAGAATCTATATTAATTCCTTTTCTTCTCCTTGCTTGTGAGCTCCAATTCTAGATCATGTTATAAATGGAACCTATAACAAAGGATAAAACAAGCAAGGTAGCTATAATATCCACATAGCATCATCCCATATCTCTATTCAATGAGTCAACATGGCACCAAAATACATAAGCATCAACATGACACAAGTATAGGAAAACAAAGTGCTTTTTGTATTAATAATAAAAGGAGATATTTACAACTATATATAGAAATTGAATTTGTAGATGTCTCCCCAATTGTTTTTTTCTTCCTTTCCAGAAATAAAAACTTCACACTAAACCCTAATGCATAAATGCATGATCGCTCCTTAAGCTAAAATTAGTAGCATGATGGTACTAGTAAGCTCCAAAATCTAGCTCACACTCTATGAGAGGCAATAAAATTATAGGGTGAAAGTGGTAGTTTAGGATTTACCAATCTGGGCTTGAGATGCACATAGGAGGGAAGATAAGATTTAGGAATAAGAGATAAGAACAATAGAGTAATATCAAATAGAAAATCAAGATCTCCACCCATGGTAAATTGTTAAAACCACGTTAGAAGCTTCTTGAAGCATAAGATTCAAAAATATTTTTTAATTTTCCCTAAATTTGGGAATGAGGTCACTTTCAATGTAGAGCAACTTGCGTTAATCAATATAGTTTATTAGTTATGCAACTTGCAACCATTGCAGGTGAACAAGCATGCTAAGTATCTTGGGGCTAAAAACATGGTTTTTGAGGGGATTGACCCAAAATCTCAGACGTTTTGGAGAGGTGATTCTTAGACCTTTGCAAAGGAACAATGCGAAAGTGTTCAAGGACGTCGATTGATCCAATATTCAAGCCTTTTGAGTGGATGTGACAAAATTAACTGTAACATATTGCCCCCTAAAGTACAAATTCAGACGTAGTGTCTAAGGATTGAAGTGCTTTACCTTGTGACAAGTCGGGATCAAGAATAAATTCAGTCAATATCATCATTTGTAACAATACATAATATCATCATGATATCATTGTTGAGGAAGTCTGACCCATTATTAACATATAAGCCAATAATAAATGTACGATGCTCAATAAGTATCATCCACTAATGACAATCTGTGGACCCATGCTTAGATGAGAGTTTGAATGATCATAGCCATCATACTTTGTAATATTGTATCAATCCTAAAATCACAGTTGAGATGGATGGAACTAGATTCAGGGTCTTTTACCTCATCACTTGATAGTAAAAGTCTAACCATGCAAATAAATGAGCTAGAGTCAAACATGGTAGGCACTATTCGATTACCAGCCAATAATGTAAGCCATTGACAAACATGAGAGAAACCACTATTAATGATAATGTCTCTCAAGGCATTATAGTTCAATCTATGTGGTGTGAATGAAGGAAGTGAATTTGAACACCACACAAAATATTTTAGTCAAACACCAGTGATGAGGACCTTTCGCTGAGAGAAAGGAAACTTTCCATTAAGGTATGTAAGCTCCAAGGTACTGAAAGGAGTTTCTAAGTAAACTTCCTAGAGAATGAGATGATGTCAACAGGAAGTGGCTTGTCGTAGGAGGTATTTGATGTATCCCTCATCAATAACATGAAATGGGTATCAAGATTTGATACTTACTGATGTTGATGTAGAGTTAGTTCAAAAATGACAAACATAAAATAAGGCTTAAGGTATTGTAGCAAATGTTAACTGAAGGACTTCTCTTGAACACATCAGAGACACTTTATGGAGTTAGAAGCATTGAACCAAAATTAATTATCAACACTTTTGATATGGTGTGATTAACCAAAGAGGAAAGAAAATTTCCCAACCCAAAAATCATGGAGATTAAGTGAAAGAGTATCATGTTCAAGGGCGACTCACTGCAATTAATAGGTTAAGCATTATGCTTCCCAATTTCCCCAATCATTTGTGGTCAGTAGCTCTTTATTTTTGACAAGCTTGAGGAGGATAACATATGATTAATTTATAAGCTCATCCTTTAGATGAATCCTTCTGATTATTTTGAATGAAGCCTGAGAAGGAGTGGTTCAGTCTCATCATCTTTGATGAGTCTAACACTGTTTGGTGATTTTACGAGTTTAGTGAAAGCGTAATTCGACTTCTTTTTCATGTTTAGAGAGTTTGAAAAAGAGGAAAAAAATGCAACTCCAAAGGTTCCTTTTGTAAATTTAGTCTCTTAAACCTGAAAAGGCATAAAACGACACTTAGGAGAACCTTCTAGTGAGGTTCTACTAAAGTATTCCTTTTTCATAAATAGTCCATCCCATATGCATTTTCGTTTACTTTAACTCATTCAAAATGATAAGTGCTCAACAATATTTTCATGTGTTAGGAGTCTGAAAAGAGCTCAAAGAGGACTTCTCTTAGAGGAATGAACGGTATAAAGGGTATCAATTGGCTCCAATCATGATGGAAATACTCAAAAAATGTAAAGGTATGTCAATTGTTTGGCTAATAAGACCCCTCATCGCAATGATTCCTCAAGAAAGGGTAAAACAACTAAGTGAAAGTGCATGATCAACCAAGAAGATGGCAATGATGGGATGAGAAAACCAAGGCTCATCTAGAAGAAGTTGGTTGATAAAATGGAAATTATGCAAGCTAAAGTGTGAGTGGTCTCATTTTTACATAAATTTGAAATAGAGAAAAATTATGCTCTAGATTGGTTTCATTTTTACACAATCTTGAAATCGAGAAAAAAATATGCTTGAGAGTGGTTTCATTTTGGCACAAGCTTGAACCAAAAGAAACTATGCTTGAGATAAGTTTCCATGTCTCTAGCATAAGGACGTAATTCTAAGGACATCCCCCAAAGCTTCATTTCATTCACTTAAGAAGACTACTCATTACTAATAGGAGTATGGAATGAAGGTTCATTTTGAGATCAAGTGAAATATTTAAATTAACATTTATGAGATCTAATCAAGGACTCAAATTAGAGGGATATATATTTCATTTTTTAATGACTGTTACACAACAAAAGAACTATGTTCAAGGGATCTTGTTTTATTTTTTAAAGGGCTTCACATAAGAAAAGGAAGTCTACTCAAAGACCTTGTTTCACTCTTTTACAAGCTTGACACAAGGAAAGGAACTCTTCTCATGGAACCTTGATCATGACTTGTAGAAGGCCATGGAATCCAAGACGTTATCATAAGATGGGGTAATAATTCTCTAGGAGGGATACATATTAAGAGATTCAATGGAAAGATTAGGTTCCAATGCCCCCTAGTACATGATTCACCATATCACCAATTGGATCTAGGTCAAAAGAACTCGAGAAATCAGTGAAAGGATCTTCTTCAATAGTACATACGAGAATTGAATAGGTTGCCATGTAATTAACATGTGGCAGGGGATATACCACTTGCATATTTAGAATGTTAAGGGAAGTTAGATGATTGGCAGTCAAAAGAGGACTAACCAATGAAAGTTGATTGATAGTCACAATTTTTCCATCATGTAGGAAACAAACCACTCTAAAGAGTGTGGACATGAAAACATTCATAGTGTAAACATAGTCTTGCGCTAAGAGAAAATGGAAATCCAAGGGTCCAATGACAACCATAACATGAATACATATAGTCTCTCCTCCCAAATTAACATGCAAATAAGGAAGGGTCCCTAAAGGAAGACTGTTATTTTGTTAAAAGATAATGAATTCAGAGAAGAAAACACAAGTTGTGGGGAGCCCAAATATTTCCAAGCAGTGGAGGATAGAATTCTAAAAGAGGCACCCTCATCAATAACATTGTAAAATATTTTTGTATTATAAGCCTTTTCCATGGATTCGAAGGTCATGTAAGAAGGGAGCGAAGGTCCCATCAATAGGCTCCAACTAAAATAAATAACCTCATTACCTGGAGGGAGTTCCATGAAACTAGGAGAAATTCCCTTTTGTTCGGTAGAATGAGAAGAAATAAGAAGAACATGAGTGGTTGATCCTCACTATCTATAGGAAATGTACAATCAAACGAAGGTGGAATCTGGTCAACCACTTCCTCAACCAATGATTTGTTGGGAAAAGACTCATGTGATTCATATTCATAGAGAGTAGGATTGATTGAAGATGGATTTTGATCAATTACTTTATCAACTAGTGTAGGATTTGGGGAAAGCTTATAGTAATTGGTTGGAAGTTTCTTTCGAAAATCACTAAAGGTTTCCAATAGTTTGGAGGAAACATACAAATGAGATAAAAGGTGAATGGGATGATTCCCTTCATATAAACTACAAGGAAACTTAAATTTAAGCTTATTTCCAAGAAACATGTTAGCATTAGTCATTGGTTGGTCACCAACATGACCTCTAGATGCTGACGACAAGGGATGATGAGAGTATGTAAACCATAATTCTAATACCTGTGGGAAACTAGGATAGTCTCTAAGGAGGTGGTCATCCTTAAAAAGCATGCAAGGGAATGTAACTTTATGGGGCTTCATGGAAAGTTTCTCGACATTAGTTTCATCTGTAGCAATGGTTGCTCGATTGCCCCTACTTATTTTTCATCTTATTCTTCAGCCTTTTCTTCTTCTTCTTAGATTCTTGGTTGCTAAAATCATTACTTTCACCAGGAGAGGAGGAACAAATGGATGAAGAAACAATATGTGAAGAAGGAAAAGGTAAACTTTAGGACCAACATGAGGTTGATGTTGTTTAGGTGGAGGACTACTTGGTTGAGGAGTATTTTGGACATTCAAAATCAAGAAGGTCGAAGATAACAAAACTAGTAAACCAATCTTAAATATGGGAAGGGATAATGTTGACATATAACTAGCACCAATATTTCCAAAATGAGGAAAAGGACTAGTATTCCCATCAGAGGGGTTTCCTTAACTAGAAGACTTAGGAATTGTTGCAATTAGTATTAACCTTAGATCCACTAAGGAGTTGTTCCACGGTGTGGGTGTTTTTTTCGTGGTCAGTTAATTGATTTTAGAAATTAAAGGCACAAAATAGAACAAAGGGGTAACTAGGCATATATGCATTATCAAGTTCCTGTGAACTACTATATACCATTTCTAGTACATGCATGTAATATCCCTAAATGTTGTGTTCGGTATATCACAAAATGAAAGAATGTGGACTTGGTTACCTATGGTAGGATAAAATCAAATGGGTACTTCCAAAATATACCCGGAGGTACATGGAAGCATAGTCCATGGTAGTCTTGTGTAAAACATCTAGTGTGATAGGAAGTATTGTGATATACTTTTCATACATGGAGAACCATCAGATATATCCAAAGGTACGTGGAAAATGATCCAATATACTTACATTCATGGAATACCAAATACCTCCAGTATGTAATGCATAAAAGTAACGAGATATGTTGCATTTAAAGATGTCAAAACATGT
This sequence comes from Pinus taeda, assembly GCA_000404065.3. Taxonomy (NCBI): domain Eukaryota; kingdom Viridiplantae; phylum Streptophyta; class Pinopsida; order Pinales; family Pinaceae; genus Pinus; species Pinus taeda. Next base: position 39,231 of record APFE031456715.1, read on the forward strand.
CTCTAGTCTAGACGTCTATGTGTGTCATTAATGTTCAAACGCTCAGATTTATTGAATAAATTTTTATGTTGATCTTCAATATGTTTCAGTTTCAAGGCTCATGATACAAGTTCACTTGAATTCCCTATAACAAGAGTTATTTTTAATTTCAATGAAAATCTATCTATGAGAGGGAAGAGACAAAAAAAAATGCAACAAACAAATATTCATAAATAGATATTTCAATTCAATTGTTCCAATTTGAATTCAAAACCCTTCATGTAATGCAAATAATGATTTTTTTTACTTTCCTTTTATTTTAATTTTCAAATGTAATGAAAACTAATATATAGCTAGATCATTGATAAAATAAATCACATAGAATCAAGTTGTAATGAACTTTTTTCAAGTAATCAACAATCAAGCCAAATGTTTACAAAAACATTATTGATAAGAAGAAAAAAAATCAAATAAATTTTCATCAAAAGCTAACAAAATAAAATGTAAACAATATGATGGATTTACAAAGATAAACAAATTCAAAGACTCAAGAACAAACATAGAATTATATTTTTTTTGCATTCTAGAGGACCATCACATGTGGAAAATGAGAACCACTACAAATCATCACACCTACAGAGAGGAAAGACCATGTTGGGGTGCACTGTCTTAGAATGTAGAGTGCTTTCGAGCTAATTTGGGCAAAATATGACACAAGAAATCCTACGAAGCTCAAAAATGTGTTTTATTAACATTAATAACTTTCTAAATATGTCAATTAAGGTAGCTTTTAAAGGTGAAAAAAATTATAAGGACAAGGAAACTACTAAGGGAAATCACCTTTCCCAATATGGTCACCAATCTTTTATATGTAAAATTCACTTCTTCAGACAAAAGTGAACTCCCTAGATCTAGTGGTCTAATCTAGAACAACAAAGATAGACAATATCTATGTTTTCCTTAGAGAGACTAGAATACAAAAACAATACCTACTTGGAATATCTATTAAGACCTCTCTTCTTCTCGCTTGTGAACTCCAATTCTAACTCCTCATGGTATAAATGGAACCTGCGAAAAGGAATAAAACAAGAAAGGTGTTGAAAAATATGCAACAAGAAATGCTAAATTTAGAATGTGCTAAAAATAGAACTACTAAAAGATGCATGTCTGAAAATAGCACTTTGACCAGTGAGCTCATTGGCCACACTGGGTGAGAGGTGAAACTACTAAAAATAGAAAGTTCTAAGAATATCATTTCTAGGTCCCTTCATATATTTTAGTAGTCCGTGGTCTAACTATAGGAAGTAAAAATGAATTTGGTCTTAACAACAGTTTAAAATATTAATTAATTAATCTGCATGAGTTAATTAATTATGGAAAATCAAACTTGAAGTCTTTGTGAGATCATGCAATTATTTTTTCCCTTGATTTAGGAATTTATCCCTTGATTAAAGGAGATAAGGTTCAGTTCTATAATGAGAGAATCAATTGACATAGTTTAACTTAGTCAAGTCTAGTTAGATTATTTTAACAAGTTGTTAAAATAATAAAATATAGTTTGGTAATGCTTGCATGCATGTGACAGCTATTATTTTAGATAACTAAGGATTCACTCATGGATAACTCTTGCATGTCAGTTCTATCAGAGACCCAGTTGAGATCAGATGTGGGACAGTGTACTATCAGATGCTTGGATATTTCTAGTAAGTATTCCTTGCATGGAGAAGGATCTATTATAGGAGATTGGAGGACATGTGGCCTATATATTGAGGCCTAGGTAGTCCATGATTTTCATCTTCTGATTGAAGATCATCAGAGTACAGAGAGAGCAGGATAGATATTGAGCTGATTCTTTTTGTATGTTGAAGAGGATTTCCACTTGATTGATAATAAATGGTTGGGGTTTTATGCTCATGCTTTCCCCTCGATATATCTTGTGTTATGTGTGATTATTTCTCTTGATCAGTTATGCATGTTTCTACTTGATGTTTCTCATGAATTCGATTATGCTTCCGCTTAATGTTTTGTAGAAGTAGAGCAAGTATTATGCTTTAGGACATTGCATATATCGGTTTGTTCTACAGGTGAAATTTCTACTGGTTGATGTAAGATTGTAACCTTGCCCCTTCATATACCTTGCACGTTACCTTGGAAATTGTACGCACTCAGATTGATGAATTAATGTGGAAAAGGGTGGAATAGTTTATTCACACTCGGACACCAACATTTTGGTGTCATTGCCGGGGAAGTCTAACAAGGTGCAAGACACAATTTGTATTGACCAGAGGATCAATCTCTCATCTTAGGGAGGGAAGTGCTACCCTACTCTAGGTCCTGAGCTTATTATTTTGATTTCTGTTGTTTTTCATTGTTTTTGGGCCGAGTTGCTTGCTTTGGTTAATTGTTCTAAATTTTTCTGAGTTGTTAAAAAACCCAATCTCTCGTCTTGGGGAGGGAATGGTCCTTTGACACCCTGCTCCAGTTTCTGAGCTTTAGATTTCCTTTCATGTGTGTTCTTTTCTTGTCTGGTTCCTCATCTTGGGAAGGGAATGGTCCTTTGACACCCTGTTCCAAGCCCTGAACCCTAGATTTCTTTTTAGTCGTTTTCTTTTCTTGTTTGCTAAAAAAAACCGATCTCTCATCCTGTGGAGGGAATGGTCTTTTGACACCCTGCTCCAGGTCCTAAGCATAGTGATTTAATTTATATATTTCCCTCTCACCAACTTGCCTGAACAGAGATTTGAATAAAAGGAGCAGAGGAAAAGCCCCAAAGAAATGAGGACAGGATTTGGGAAGGAACACTTATATCCAGCAAATCCTCGCAAAAGCTGAATCAGAGGCATCTTCTCATGCTGCTGTGAGGGCAGGGAATCGAACAAAATCAGAGGGACAATTTGTTGAACATCCAGTGCTATCCACAGTACCTCCTATTGATTCAATATAACAAACCCTTCCAGCAGTAGAAGAAGTATGCAACAATGTACCTAATGAAGAAGTACCGTTGTTGGTAACAGAGGAAGAAGAAGTTGCAAGCAGAAGATCTGAGGGACCAGTCCACATCAGTAGGGAAGAAGAAGGCCCAAAGAAGGGGTCTGAGGAATCAAGCCATTATGTCAGGGAGGAAGAAGCTGTAAAGGTATTTATATCACCAAGGGATAAAGGGAGTGTTATTAAAGGAACTCAAACTTCTGTGATAAGACCCCCTCTATCATTCCCTACAGAACCTGCTAAAATTCCCAGTGATTATTGGAGGATATTCATGGCACCCACAACCTCTACTATTTACTTCCCAATTTGGGATCTTGGGACTGGCGCACCAATGAAGCCCATTCCTTTGACAACTTTACCTAGCTTCCATGGGCTGACTTCTGAAGATCCTGACACGTTCCTATTTGAATTTGATTTTGTATGTCGGGGATATGACTATATAACTAATGCTTAGAAACTGAAAATCTTCCCTGCTACACTAAAAGGGATAGCCTGGGATGGTTTATGGGTCTAGGGGGAAAGACTATCTCCACATGGCAGGAGATGAAAACCTCTTTCTTGGAGAAGTATCAAGATTACTACAAATCTCGATATATTAAGGAAGAACTTTTTAAGTTCATGCAGAAAGAAGTCGAGAACATGGAGGATTGTGTGGAATGTTTTAAGTACGCGTCACAGAGATCAGGTCATTCTAACCTAGATAAGGACATTTTGAAAATTATCCTTCTCCAGGCTTTTCGAGAAGACTCTCTGGAGGTGTTAAACATAGTAGGAAAGGGAGATATATCAAAAGAGGACTTTGATACCATCTAGGAGTTGTGCATCCAATGCTCGAGGGGAGTTGAAAGGAATAAACAAGTAATTTGGTCAACAAAAGTATCTGGTGGAGGTGTCACGAAAGCAGAAATTGGAAACCTGCTGGATAACTTAAGGACTGATATCTTAAGTACCCTGTCTGCACAGATGGACACACTGCAAGTGAAATAGAAACAGATGGAATTGGATAAGGTTATGGCTATATTTTGCTCGAAGTGCAGAAAGAAGCATCCACGGAGAGAATTTCCATTAAACTCTGTGGAAGAATGTGCAATCTGCAAGCCGAGTCATGCAACAAACTCATGCTCCTCCTTGCTAGGATTGAAAGCAGTTTTTCAAGGGACAGGCGAAGAGGTGGACCAACTGTATTTTATGGGATCCAAAAAGCCATGGCAACCTCAGCCACCAACTGTAAATCAAGGTATGTTTCCGGATCCATCTCAGTGTTTTAACAATTTTAATATGGGTCCTCAATCCATGCCTTATCCACTTATGTGGCCCCAATATCAGTTTCCACACTGGAAACAGTGGGCTCCTCAAACTAGTTCAAATTCTTCATGGACCCCGAATTGGCGCAGACCTTCTCCTCCTGGACAGTTTCCTTAGTCAATGCCACAACATCAACTTTAGCTGCCTTCCAACATACCTCCTGGTAATATGCCTGTTCGCCCTCAACTTCCTATCCAACCCAATCCAAATCCTAACAATAAAGGGACTCAGCAAGCTAACACCCTCAACTTGCCTTCATACAGTAGCTCTACCGTAGAACTTTATGAGATGAATTTGAGATCTGGGCGGGCAGTAGATGCTCAACCCTCACCTGTTATTATTGAACAATTTGGTAGTGAGGTTAAAGAACCAAAAACAGTTGAAGAGAAATCGAACCGAGCTAGTAAAAATTAGACATCTCCTCAACTGCTAATTACTCAAGAACACCGAGTTGACCTGCCCTATCCTAAAAGATTGGCCTTGAGTAAACAGAGCCCTCAAGCTGAGTTTAACTTGTTAGGGGAGTTACAAAATATGTTTGTTAAGATTCCCCTGTTACAAGCTATGAGGGATGTACCTATATATGCAAAAACTCTTAGCGAATATTGTGCTAAGAAGCCTAGAAAGAAATCAAGGGACCCACTCACTATTCATGTGATGGGAAAGTTATCGGATTTTATGATGGGAAAGGCTATGCCTGTGAAATATGGGAACCCCGGGAACCCAATTCTAACTGTGAAAACTAATGGAGTGGAAATTCGAAATGTGATGGTAGATTTGGGTGCTGCTATAAATGTCATCACTGCTAAATCTATGCATACATTGGGTCTTCGAAACCTGAAACATACACCTACGGTGTTAGAGCTGGCAGATAGATCTACAGTCAAACCGGTATGGAAGTTAGAAGACATTACAATCTCATTTGATTCATGGCATTACCCTGTGGATTTCTTAGTACTGCAAACGCAGTCCCAGCTGGTGGCCATCCCTTGATTCTGGGAAGACCTTGGTTAGCAACCGCAGACGCTTACATTGGGTGTCGTTATGGGAATATGGTTATCTCAAATGGGTAGCTTACTAAAAACCTTGTGTTATACCCTCCTGCAAAACCTAGCCCATCAATGAAACCATATGGTCGCAAGAAACCTTTATGAAAGGAAGAGTTTGAATCTGAGGATGAAGAATTAAGACCAGTTCTTTCTATTGGACAGGCCCTTCAGTTGAAAACAGAAACAAAAGATGATACAATTACTACCTTCATTAGTGACCCCTGTTCTGTTTCAGATTCAAATCAGTGAATTCTAGAATCTGTTTTGAGTTGTGAAACGCGGGAAAGTATTGAAACTACAGATGGATTTAAAGAACTGGCCACAATTGTGTCCCATGACTGCATTCCTGTGGAGAGAGCCAGGAAGGACCCTAAATATTAACCAAATCTGACAGAATCCTAGACAAAACAACTTCTAGATGTCCTCCGAAATCACAAAGAAGCTTTCGCCTGGGACTATACAGACATGAAAGGGATTCCTACTAATCTATGTATCCATCATATATACATCAAAGAGGATTGCCATCCTCTGAGACAACCCTAGAGGAGAATGAACCTCGTTATGAAAAACATTGTCAAGGAAGAACTTCAAAAGCTACTGGATGTATGGTTTATTTACCCCAATTCGGACAACCAATGGGTTTCCCCGTTGGTGATTGTTCCAAAGAAAAATGGTAAATGGCAAATATGTGTAGATTACAAAGAATTAAATAAGGCAACACAAAAAGACCATTTCCATTTACCGTTCATTGATCAAGTCTTGGATACTTTGGCTAGGAAGAAGTTCTTCTCCTTCCTGGACAGATTTAGTGGGTATAACCAGATCTAGATAGCTCTCGAGGATCAAGATAAAACCACTTTCACGTGCCCTTGGGGAAATTTCGCATACCGAGTCCTTCCATTTGGCCTCTGTAATGCACCTGCAACATTCCAAAGGGAAATTTTAGGGATTTTCTCTAATCTGGTAGATGACAGTGTTGAAATTTATATGGACGATTTTATACCATACAAGGATTCATTCGAAGAAGGGCTAGCACATCCGGAAAAAGTTCTTGAAAGATGTAAATGGACGCATGCCTCTTTGAGTAAAGTAAAGTGCCACATGATGATGGAGGAAGGAATAGTCTTGGGACATTTGCTTTCAACTGCTGGAATTCGGATGGAGCCAACTAAGATAAAGGTAATAGTGCACCTCCCAATACCCAAAACACCCACACAGGTACGTAGCCTTATCGGTTGTGCTAGTTATTACAGGCACTTTATAGAAAAAATTGCTAAGATAGCACATCCACTTTTTCAATTGCTGACAAAAGATGCAGATTTTGTGTAGATAGATGACTGTGATGCAGCCTTTGTGAAGATCAAGGAACTTGTCTGTAGAGCTTCGATCCTTCGAGGGCCAAACTGGACATTACCATTTCATATCCATGTTGATGCCTCTCAGACAGCAGTTGGGGCATTTTTGGGATAGCAAGTAGACAAGGTGCCATATGCAATTTACTATGTTAGTAAGAACTTGGCTCCTATAGAGTTAAACTACACAATGACTGAAAAATAATTCCTTGTTGTCATCTACGCCATCAACAAGTTTTAGCATTATATTACCAGGTATCCCACCTTTGTACACTGATAACACAACAATCAGGTATCTGATGTATAAACCCATTACTCCTGGTTGTATTACGAGATGGCTGCTATTACTTCAAGAATTTGACATCACCATAGTAGTTAAACCAGGAAAGGATAATGTGGTTGCAGATTTTCTGTCTAGACTAGATAATAATGTTGAAGGTACACCCATAGAAGATAGTTTTCCAAATGAGCACCTTTTTGCAATTTCTGCTAACACTCCGTGGTATTGCTAACTATCTTTCTACAGGGAAGGTACCTCGTCACTTGTCATGTAGGGAACAATGGAAAATTATTCATAATAGTACCAGATATTCATGGATGGCAGGATACCCTTTTCACGCAGGGGTTGATCAGCAGATTCGGCACTGTGTATCTGAGGATGACATCTATGAGATATTGAAGGTTGCCCATGATGGCCCTTGTGGAAGACATTTTGCAGATAAAAGAACGTGCCACAAGGTGTTGCAAATGCGATATTATCTTTCGGGATGCTCGAGATTATGTCCGAAGATGAAGGATCTTGAAACTAAGCTGCATAATTGTGTGTTGGTTGAAAGAAAACTTGTAGGTGCATGAAAAAATTGTTGAAGCTTCTTTCAAATTTCTTGAGGTAAATCACCTATTGTTTGCTTCCTTTTAGATCTCACAACACTGTTAGAATTAAATATTCATGTCAAGGGTGATCACATGAGATAATTCACTCCAGAAAGAAATGAAAGCCTCATCTCTTTTTGGAGCAAATTGCATATATTTATTGTTAATGGTGGAATCTTCTACATAATAGGTTCCATGGCATCGACCTGTTATTGCCAGAGTTATCTGATCACAGATGAAGACTAGAAATATTCTCCTCTTATGATTTTCCTGCAATCAAAATTTCTACAAAACACCACATGACCAACCCTAGTCAGTAGTTCATCACTTCAATTACCTCATTATTATAAATAAAAGTGACTTGAATGTTATGGCATAAGAAGAGGATGTGAAATACGGAAAAAGACTGACAAAATGATACATTCCTGGGATAAACCAATTATCTTTATCTTTGTCTCTCAAAGTTTTACAGTTATCCAAGTGTATACATAAGCCATATTATATGAGAAAAGTAAACCACCTATGCTAAGGGCCCCACTTCCATCAAAACCTCTTTATTTGCTAAAAAATAAAGCTTCAAAGCATACTATTTGAAGGATATTAAAGTCATTCTCCAAAAGTTGAGATATGAGGTTTATTCTTCGTAGCTTGACATTTAATGACAATTGTTTTAGAATGTGACCCATGGCCTTCACTTGGAATGTGTTATAGGTGTGCCAATGTGTGTGCCCCATCTCTCTTACCCAACATAGCTTCGTTGCGAGCAGGTATGTTCAGTACCTCAATAGGTTTACTTGTACTTCCTGATACTTCCTTTTATTATTCTTTTCTTTCTTTATGTATTTGAAATAATATATACTACTCATTGGAATTTTTTAGAGTGTAAGGAAGTCGGGTGGTATGAGAGTATTCTATATTTTCTAGGCACATAACTCATTATTCAAGTTTATCCCATGAGCGATACCATTCACAACATTCTTAAATCTAAGCTATTTAATGTGTAGTGAAATGAAGCATCTCAAATAATAACTAAAAAGCCCCTCTAGAAAATCATGCTAGAGTTCTTGTAAAATCCTATTGAGGTTCTATAGGAATGGTCCACCATAGGGGGTTTTTCAAGAATACCCCTTATAGGAACTTTGAAATATTTCTTGGATAATGACTTTGGAGAGAAATCAGAATTATATGATTTATTCACCTGGTAGTAATATTGTTTCTTGTTACAACCCCTAAATTTCCCACATCATTTTAATCTTGTGGATAGGAAGTACATAACATGACAGTGAAAAAATCCCCTCCAACTGACTTAGTGGATGATCTTAGCGAGGTGACATGGAGAAGGATTGACCAATCAATAATCATAGTCACTTTACAAAATAATGAGGAATTAAGAGTGAATCATACTTGACAAGACTTACCACAGGAGTGTTCGATTTCGACCCAAACAATAATGAATGGTTGTCAATCCAATGATGGAAGTGGTTAAAGGAATAACAGGAAATTGTAGCATGACATATCCAAAAGAAGTTGTAGCAGTTCTTCCTCTTGATGTAGCAATTGAATCTTAAGGAGTTACAACTTCAAAAATTATTAGTAATTGCAACAATTTTATTTTATTTTATTTTTATATACTATCCCACCTTATTTTATTTGAAGAAAGGAATATCTACCTCAAGTTTAGGTGTACTTATAGTGCAACCATGTGTGTAACAGATGTAAAAATGCATTCATACTCAAGTTTGAGATATAAACTTTAAAGTAGACCAAAGCATGAGGAACCAACTGCTTTGTTTGATATGATGGAAAGAGTTGTTAAAGAAGAGAGTAGCGATCTATAGCCTAATGATTGTTTGGAACTAGTGCTAGATATAGTTTTAATTCTCTTTAGTTGCTTGTTCATCAGTTCTAATTTGTATTTTCTCCTTTGTCATGCTAGATGTATTTTCTATGAGTTGTTGACTAGGCTCTTGGGTGCATACAATATTTGAATATAGGCATGATAGAAATTCCCCATTCTTAGGTTCCTCTATTTACTCCTCACCACATTCCAGAATACTCAAGAGGTCCAATGATAAACATGAAAAATATTCGTTGATATCTAGCTCTTAGGGTTTCTCATCATCGACTGTAATCCATTGTTGCTTGATTTATTTTGGATCTTCTTCCAAATGTTTCCCACAATTTTATTTCTCTTCTATTACTTATCAGAATGTGGGTGTGTTCTTGAATGCTATCAAGATTTTCTCCTCCTAAGATGTAGATATATTTCCAACTGCTGCTAGGGCTTGAGAAAGTTCTTGGAGTAACATTCTATAAACTCTTTGAGAATTCCTAAATCCTTCATGTTGGTTGGGAATCCTTGTCTCAAACATGGGTTAGTACATTTGGGGGTTCTTACAACACCCTGGAAACTTTGTAAGGAAATAAAAAAAATATGTGAAAAGAAAGCAAATTCAAAATAAGAAACTTCAAAACAAGATCTATCACATAGATGCACTCATGCTACTGAATCTTGATGTCACTAGTTACCAATTCATCGTGAGTTAGCTTCCTCATTTCGCTTATACAGTACCAGGATCATCTAAATCGAGTGAGGTAGGCTAACCCATAAAAGTGGACACGCGAGTTCTTAGCTCTTGTCTTACAGTTCCTACCACTATGTGTTCTAGGATGCTCATATATTGTAGGAAATACATCTAATCGCACATCAAACAAACGAGCATAAAAATGAACCATTTTTTCTACAAAATTAACCTTTTTGTTGTAAAATCATTTCCCTTTTCTTAACTTTTTTTCCTTTCCAAATGCTCTAAAATCCTATGGTTACCACGATTATTAAGGTATAACACATGTCTCATAAATTTTTCTATTTTACGTTATGAAGAAACTAGAAATTAGTTTAAGAGTCTTTGTTGTTATAAATTTATACATATATATTATGTAATAAATGGAGTCACTAACTCATGTTGTTCAAGATCGTATGCATATATCTCATAAGAATATATCATTTGGATTTGACGTGTATGAGCAGACAAATTGCTGAAAAAGTGGAGAGGCCAACAAGTATCTCTCTACAGTGTTGACATCCTCATCACGAATTAATGTCGACATCTATTTTGGTTGTTTTTGGTGGTCAATCTGAAGAGTTCATTATTCCTTTAGATCTTGTTTGACTCAAGGAAGGTGCTTTGTGTCCTAAAGATTTATGGAGCCGACAACTTAGATGCCTTGGTGCGCATCAGTTGATGTGTCGCCAAGGCTCTTTGTGCCAAACAATATGTAAATATGTCTGGTCTAAATTTAGAAAATTAGGGGAAGTATTTGAATAGTGTTTGTTAGTTGTTGGGGTTGAGATTCCTCCCCCTCATAATTATAAATATGTATGAACTTTGATGGATTGAGGACAATTGTAAAAAATCTATTATAATTTTGATAATACATATTGCTTGTGGATGTATGTTTCTCTCTGTTGAATTCTTGTGTCTAAATAAGCTTTGGGTGCAGGCTAGGGCCCCTAGTTTGGTCCCACTCAAGGAAAGGCTTGGACACATATACTTTTCCAATTATTTATTTATGTATATGTATTTTCTAGAAATCTTTAATTTGGTTAAAGTTCAATAGATTTGTGACTGGATGAATAGATTGAATGGTGTGCTTAAGAATAGTTGGTGTGATTTTAATTTTGATTTGCTTTTGGGCCTTGTTTTGTCCTTGAGTGTGCTTTTGGAAAGTGGTTGCACAGTTTCTGTGAAACCAAGAGTCTTTGTTGTTAAATCACAGACTACTGTAGAATTGCAGAACTGTTGCAAAATCAAATTCAAATAGGAAAACCTCATGAATTAATGATCCTGCTTGTAAGACCTTCACTCCAATGATTGGATGAACTTATGGCTAGACCAATCATAATAGTTTGACTTGTCTTTATCTTTATTACCACCACTTGTAGTTTTCATGCATATTCATACCCCTTGATAGGAATTCTAGTATTATGTATACAATGTAGAGGCCTCATAGGTTAGCAAACCCTGGTTGACAATTAAATGGACAAGTGAATCACTTTTAAAATAAGAAATACATATATTCATTCTGTCATTTTTGGTTTCGTTGTCGGGGAGGTGCTCAAAGTACTAAGAATTCTTGTCAAATAGAAAACGACACTAGAAGTAGAAGCGACTGAAGGGAGATAGTTAATTGCCTCTTTCAGTAACCTACATCCTGAATGTCTTGCATTTAGAAGCATGCTAGTATAAGTAGAACAAAATAGGTAGAAGAAGGAAAAAAGAAAACCATAAAAACCCTAATACATGGTGCAGTAGGAACCACTCATACTAACAATGTGGTAGACAAAGGAGGGAAACCTAAAAAGAGACCTTTTTCGCATAATAGGGTGGTAGGGAAACCACTGAAAGGTGGGGAACCAATAAGGGGAATGAACTTTATTTCACAAAGGAACAAAAATTTCTTCTGCATCTAACAAAATCCAAACCCCCAAAACTTCAAACGAGGAACATAAGTTGAATGAAGAGGTAAATGGACCACAAGGTATTGTTATTTTTGAGTTCCCCATCCAAAATTTTGATGAAATGGTACAAATGAAGAAAAATTCCTCTCTTTGACCTACCTAACTTCCATGGCCTTTCTAAGGAAGACCCTGACACATTTCTTTTTGACTTTGATGTCCTTTGTCATAGTTATGACTACTCCACAAATGCACAAAAATTGAAGTTTTTTCCTGCAACTTTAAAAAAATCAACACTATGTTGGTTCATGAGACTTGGAGGAAATTCCATTTAGACATGGGTTGACATGAAGAATACCTTCTTGAAGAAATCTCGTGACTATTGTAAATTCTGAGATATTAAGGAATAAATATTCAAGATGTCCTAGTTTGATGATGTTTGAAAGATTATGTGGAACGATTCCAATATACCTTATAAAGGACAAATAAGAACTCCCTAGATCTCGACATCTTCCATATCCTCTTTCTTAAAGGGACATGGGAAGACTTCCTTGAAAACCTAAACCTTATGGGGGGTAGGTAATGTATCTCAATTGAATTATGATAAGATTTGTGAGCTATGCACAAGATATTCTAGAGAAAGTTCAAAATATAATTGAAGTTCTCGGGATGTGGCTTCCAATAAGTCTAGTGTGTAGGTTTTAACCCCTTAAAAATTACCTGCATACGAATTCTAATAAAACAAAAAATAAGCAATGGCAAGAGCATAAAACATGAAAAATATATACACAGAGATTTTCCCTTGGATCCCAAAACCAGGACTACTAGATTGCTTTTTCATTATATTAATTTCAATGTTACAATACATATATATACATGTCGAAGCATCCATAAACCCCAATCCGTTAACTCTATATTAGAACATAACTGTAGTTCCCTTGACTGGATCTACAAAATACCATAGACAGAAAACCATCATGCCCAAAAACCGTGTGTGAAAGCCATGCACAAAACCATAGGTAGGTCTTCTCACCTAATATAGGGTCCAAAAAAAAAATTCTCGAGGCACTACCCCAGACCCCATGCAGGGGGGTAGCCACCCCCCCTGTTGCGCCCAACAAAATGTACAAGGGGGGCTCCCCGCCCCCCTATTACACCCTGCGCAATGTACCAGGGAGGTTTCCTGCCCCCTTGTGAGCCCCCCGCGCATGGGGTAGTTGTGGAAATAATATAACACACACCCAACATTCTCCCACTTATTGTTTCTTTCCACGGGGGGCCACAAGAGACTTAGTTTTCGATTCAACCCTACACACCCATTGTTTCTCTACACCAAGATAACTTCTTAGTGATCACAGACTTTGTCAATGTATTTGCAATATTCTTCAAAGTGTCCACCTTTACCAACAACACCTTTTTGTCCTCAACCATATCCCTCACAAAGTGATAGTGAACATCAATGTGCTTTGCCTTTGAATGATAAGAAGGGTTCTTTGCCAATAAAATTACACTTTGGCTATCATAGTCTATCCTTATAGCTCGTTGTAATAACCCCATACCTGAACACAATCTATGCAAACACACTGCTTCATTGCTTGCATGAGTGGCTACCATGTATTTTGCCTTTGTAGTTGAAAGTGCCACTACAGACTGTCTCTTACTCTTCCAACTGATTGGGCACCTCCAAAGAAAGTAAACACATACCCACTTGTAGATCTTCTCTAATCTAGATCTCCAACCCAGTCTGCATCAACAAAGCCACAAATGTCGAAAACTCTATTCAATCCTGGTCTTCCTTGGTAGCACAAACCATAATCTCTAATGCCATGCAAATACATGAAATCCCGCTTCATTGTTGTCCAATTCTTTGTCCCTGGTTTTGACATAAACCTACTCAATACTCCCACTAAATGTGCAGTGTGTGGTCTAGTATAGACCATTGCATATATCAGGCTACCGACTTCACTTGCATATGGAACATGGGACATGTCCTCTTCCTCTTCTTGTGTCTTGGGACACTATTCAATAGATAACTTTACACCTAGAGGAATAGGAACCTTCACCATTTGCTATCTTGCATATTAAACCCCTGCAGTATCATCTCGAGATACCTCCTATGGTTTAACCAGATCTTCCTCTTTTCTTGATCCTATTTAATTTCCATGCCCAAAATATAGTTTGCAGCATCAAGATCTTTCATGTCGAATTTGGAGGACAATTGGGTCTTCAAAACCTGGATAATTTCTTTGTCATTTCCAACCAGCAACATATCATCCACATACAATAATATATAAATAACATGGTGACCAATTAATTTAAAATACACACAGTGATCTGCTTTGCTTTTGGTGAAGCCAAGTGCCCGTATAAATGTATAACATTTCTGATACCATATCCTTGGTGATTGTTTTAACCCATATAGAGATTTTTTTAACTTGCATACCAGTTATTTCTTACCCTTCACTGCAAAGCCTTCAGGTTGCTTCATGCAGATCTCTTCTTCCAAATCCACATGAATAAATGATGTCTTCACATCCATCTGCTCTACCTCAAAATCAAAAGAAACAACAACAAATAAAAGTAATATAATAGAAGCTACCTTGGCAACAGGAGAAAAAATATCACCAAAATCAATTCCCAACACCTGGGAATAAACTTTTGCTACCAACCGAGATTTGTATTTCCCCACCTTGCCTTCTGCATTAATCTTCTTCTTAAACACCCATTTGTTTCCAATGGGTTTCCTTCTAGCCAGTAACTCCACTAGATCTCAAGCCTCACTTTTTTGCAAAGATGCCATTTCATCGACCATAGCCTCTTTCCAGAGTTTGCCATCCTATGAATCTACTGCTTCCCTCACAGTTCTGGGATCATCATCAGTAATAGATAAAGATAATTTTGAACACAAAAAGCAGATGGACTATACCTTTCTAGCTACCTTCTTTGTCAAACTAATCTTCTCACAATTGACGTTTGTGGCTCTTCATATTTTGATTCCTCTTCTGCCGTATAGTATGATTCTTCCTCCTTTAGCTTACAATCTATCTTCTCAGGTTCCTTTGGTAGGAATTCATGTTTAATAACATATTTCACCTCTCTAAACACCACATCTCGGCTGTACACCACATCTCGGTTGTACACAACCTTCCTTGTTTCTGGGTTCTAAAGCTTGTAACCTTTTAAACCATCCTTATACCCAATAAAGATGCATCTTTCAGAGTTAGTATCCAACTTTGTCTTTTCTCCTTTGGAACATGTACATATGAATCACATCCAAATATCGTCAGATGTGAAAGAGAAGGTTTCTTACCAGTCCATACCTCTTGTGGAGTCTTATCTTCTAACGCCAATGAAGGTGATCTATTGACTAGGTAACATGCAGTCTTCGTCGCCTCTACCCAGAATTCCTACCCTAACCCAACACCACTAAGCATGATTCTTTCATTTTCCATCAACGTCCTGTTCATTCTTTCTGCAACTCCATTTTGTTGAGGTGTGTATGGAGTAGTCTTTTTTCGTGCTATACCACACTTCTTACAGAACTCTTCAAATTCCTTCTTGCAAAACTCTCCACCGTTATCTGTCCTCAGCACCTTTATCTTCTTCTCTATTTGATTTTCCACTAGAGCCTTAAATTCTTTAAACCTGTCAAAGACTTTAGATTTCTTCCTAAGGAAATATATCCATGTATTCCTTGAGAAGTCATCTATAAATGATACATAGTACACAAACTTACCCAGTGATGGAACTGACACAGGTCCAAATACATCATTTTGCACAAGCTCTAATATTCGTTTCACCCTCTTAGCACTAGAGGGAAAAGTCACCCAATTCTGCTTCCCATATACACAATTTTCACAAAAATCAAAATCCAGAGATAAATTAGACATACCTTCTACCATACCATTACCATGAAGTATTCGAAGGCCCTTATCTCCAATATGTCCAAGCCTTTGATGCCATAGCATGGTCTTTTCTCCAGAGACCGCTAGATTTTCTTCTTCACTTTCAAGAACCACAAAAATGTTGCACCTATCAATAATAGTGCTACCCTGAAGCTTGTACAAAGTTCCAATCCGAACTCCCTACATCAATACCAGTGCTCCCCGAACCATCTTGCAAGTATCTTTCTCAAACACTGTTTTTACACCTGCATCATCGAACTTGCTTACAAAAATCATATTTCTGGTCAATGCAAGAATATGTAGAACACCCATAAGTGTTCTAATCCTTCCACCTTGCAAATTCAACTTGACTTTTAGGCGACCAACGATCATAGCCTTCATGTCATCCCCTAAGAAGACATCACCACCATCATAATTCTCATACTCGCATAACCACTCTCTATGGAGAGTGAAGTGAAAGGATGCACCTGAGTCAATCAACCATGCCTCATGATCTACATGAGTACTTCAAGAAGAAGCCAAGTACACATCCCCACCTTCATCTGAGGTGGTTTTCGCCTCTGTAGAAGGAGCATCATCACATCCCTTTCCTGTCTCTGGAGCTTTAGATTTACAGTCCCTTTTGAAGTTCCCTTCCTTTCCACATTTCTAGCTCACCTTTACAGGTTTTCCTGGAGATTTAGATCTCCCTCTAGATTTAGATCTACCACTCGAGGAATTATTTTTGTTTATGTTCTGGGACCTTCCATTCACAGACAAGGCATCCCCATTCTTGCCTTCCATATTTTTCCGTCTCATCTCCTCTAACACCAAGGATGAGACTATTTCATCAAATTGCAAGGTAGTTGCATTACTACCTATTGCAACAACCAGACTATCCCATGAATCTGGTAGAGAACACAACAAACTGATGCACTTATCTTCATTTGAAATTTTAATATCAACAAATAATAATTGGATTACCATAGTATTAAAGCCATTCATATGCTCTGTCACCGAGTCTCCATCTTTCATCCTCAAGTTATATATCTTTTTTCGTAGGAAAAATTTATTCACTAGAGACTTACATTGGCACAAAGTCCCTAACTTGTCCCACAAATCCTCCTCCAAAGCTTCACTTGATATATTCAGCAATACTGAATCTGAGACACACAATCGTACTGTGCTCTTTTCCTTCCCATCCAACTTTGCCCAGTCTTCAGCTGACATTTCTGTTGGTTTAGTACTCATGCATCATGCTCAACAAGGGGGTGTGTTGAGCTGCAAAATGAACCATTTTTGTTGCAAAATTAAATCTTTTGTTGTAAAATCATTTCCCCTTTCTTACCTTTTTTTCCTTTCCAATTGTTCTAAAATCCTATGGTTACCACAAGCTATTAAGGTATAACACATGTCTCACTAATTTTTGTATTTTATGTTATGAAGAAGTTAGAAATCAGTGAAACAATGATTGTTGTTATATATTATTATATATATATATATATATATATTATATAGTAATTATGAAATAAATGGTGTTGCTAACTCTCATTGTTCAAGACCGCAAACATATAGACCATAAGCATATACATATTGGATCTGACATGTTTGATCAAACAAAGTGCTAAAAAAGTGGATCTGCGAGCAAGTATCTCTCTAGGGCATTGGCATCCTCGTTACGAATTAATGTTGACACCTCTTTTGGTTGTCACTGGTAGCCAAACTGAAGATTTCATTATTCCTTTAGATCTAATTCGAACCAAGGAGGGTGCTTTGTGTCCTGAAGATTTATGGAGCCAACAACTTAGATGACTTGGTGCGCATCAGTTGATGCATCTCCAAGGATCTTTATGTCAAACAATATATAACTATGTCTGGTCTAAATTTAGAAAATTATGCGAAGTATTTAAATAGTTTTTTTTAGATATTGGATTTGAGATTCCTCCCCATCATACTTATAAATATGTATGAAATCCAATGGATTGAGGATGATCGTAAAAACTCTGTTATAATTTTGATATTACATATTTCTCATGAATCTATATTTCTCTCTACTGAATTCATGTGTCTAGATAAGCATTGGGTGCAGACCAGACCCCTGACTTTGGGCCCGCTCAAGGTAAGGCTTGCACACATTTACTTTTCCATATATTTATTTATGTATATGTCTTTTCTTGCAGTCTTTAATTTGGTTAAGGTTCAATAGATTTGTGATTGACTAAATACATTGAATGGTGTGCTTAAGCATAGTTGGTGTGATTTTAATTTCAATTTTCTTTTGGGCCTTGTTTTTTCCTTGAGTGTGCTTTTGGAAAGTGGTTGCACAGTTGCTGCAAAACAACAGTCTCTACTATGAAATCACCAAACTGTTGCAGAATTGCTGCAAAATCCGATTTAGCCTAGTAAAACCTCATGAATTAATGATATTGCTTGTAAGATCTTCACTCTAGTAATTGGGTTAAATTATGGCTAGACCAATCATAATGGTTTGACCTGTCTTAATATTTATTACCACGTGTGATCGATGCGCCAACAGTAAGGGGGTCTCCCCAATATGAAGTCCTAATCAGACCTCACACCATTTGGAATAGGAGTCCCAACCGGAAAGTATGGTCAGTTTCCATTATCTTAGATATCTTCCTTGGCTGCAATAAACAACACAATAGAAACACATTTACTTTCAAGATAAACAAGTAATTTATCCTTTTGATGTATTCAATTGCAAAGTGTATCATGGTTCTTTCATGGAAAGGAAACGAAAGTGAGTCTTTAAGAGAAAAGTAGTAGTAATATCCTAATAAAGACAATCACATATATCTTAAAGAATTGTTAGAAATATTGCAAAATAGTTCACAAAGAAATAACGATCATGAAAGCATAAGACACATGATTCAATTATGCATACTAAGGTCAACATAATAGTTCATTTTCATGAGTATGTGTTAACATAAACATACACTGCAAACAATGAAAGATTAGCCTTACAATTATTCACGAAATATGCATGAAAAGTGTGTTGACTCTAAGAGCTTTAAATTATTAAGTGAGAGTCCCAAGATACACCATTACAATGATACGACATTGGTTCCAGTAGTGGAATATTAAGCAACTACTTGCTTCTCAAAAGCCTAATCTTCTCTCCTATGCCTAGCTTGAGAAGCCAAGGTGAAAATTCCTTTTCTTGAGCTATGAGGGTGTATATATAGCGAATGAGGTGAATATCCACCTCCCTTGTGACTCTTAAGCTCCCCTCATGACTCTTGAGCTTCCATGTGACTTTTCAAACTCCTATGAGACCTTCATAATTCTACGTGACTTTTAACATTATATGAGTGACCTTTGGAATTCCACACACTTTACATTTTCCCATTTTGAAAATTACATAATTACATCCAAAAATGATGTCACAAAATACAATGATACATGAGACTCTTGAGGTGACACTTGGACAAGCCATGACTTGGCACTGATGGCATGGAACTTCAAAATGATGTGTCAATGTCCAAATTTCCTCCTTACTGCCATCTTTGTATCTTCCTAATAGGTTTTGCATGTACTTCATATTCATCCTCCATGAGGCTAGGATGATGTGGAGCTCTTTATGTATTCTTGACCTTCCTTCTTTTTCTGTGGTCCAGTGTCCCTTCATCTTCTTTCTTTTTAACCTCCTTGTATCTTCAACTTCTCAAGTGTATTCTTACATTCTCTCGTTTTCATCCTCCTTGAGCATCATCCTATCATGACATAATAACAACAATTGTAGATGGAATTCACTCATGAAAAGACGACATCAGTCCTGAAATCTCCTAGTCTATATTATTCTTCATGCATCACATTGGTTGATCTGGGACATAGTGAAGGACTGGGGAGGAGGCTCGAGAATTAGGAAATGAATAGTTCCAAAGGGCAGTGATGGAGGTCTAATCAAGTGGTTTTCTATCATGTTCGACTTCAACACGTCTATTCGCATGCTAGAATGTGTACATTGATCCGATCGGGACATAGCTCAAGACCCTAGATTCCATATGATAAAATTCAGGTTGCGTGGAGTTGTCAGTTATTTATGATTGTACGCATGATTATACGGATGGTTGCGACCATACCGTGGGTCCATATATATGATCCTTTCTAGTTGGATGGTTGCGACCATACTGTGGATCCATGCACATGATCCCTTCTATTCGGATGGCTCTGCCCATGTCGTGGATTCATGTATTATTAGATGCATATTCATGTGTCGTTAGGCATGTTTATATCAGAGATATCAGATATGTATATCTATATGCTTGATTTGCAAGTCTTCTAACAATGTTTCTGCAGTCCTTGTGTTGACTTGTAAAGCATTTCACCCATCACTTCATGTTCAACCTTCATGCTTTATGGAGAATTTATTACACATTATTTTGTCACACCTCCTGTTCACTTCCTGTTCCACATCTTGAAGTGCCAAAATGTTGACAATTATGAAGTATATTCATCATGAAATACATACTGAAACATCCTTGAAGAAGGGAAGAAAAACAACCCCGAGTCAATTATGGAGAAGGTTTACTGAAACCCTAAATTTAAGGACCAACGCTCTTTGCTCCACTTCCTGCCCATGATGATGGTAAGTTGCAGTTCTTTGACCTAGCACTGCCAGCGCAAGTTTTGATATGAAAATACACGATGAACTTCTTCTGGCAGGTTTTCTCAAAATGGAGGAGAAGCTTCGTATGCTGGAAACTTCAAGATACAACAAGTTTGATGTTGTTGGGTAGAGATATGGTTGAGGTCTCCCATTTAGAGCTCTTGATCATACCTTTAAGGGCCTTCATCTTGAGATGTGGACCTTCCTCCCTCTTTTGTGGATCCCTAACTCCCTCTCCCTTCCTATAAATCAAATCCCTTCCATTCCCAAATGGTTGGTCAATGATTGTCTACATTCCTATGCCGAGATAATGCCTACATGCTTCCCATATAACTTGGAGAAGGAGTGCTTGAAGAGTCTTGGCTTGGACCTGGACATCCACCAAAAGGAGGTCTCCAACATCAAGGCGATGGTTGTATGCTTCCCTTTTTTATTCATTAATATATACATCTGACGTTCAATTTCCATAAATGTCTAAATATTTATGCATTTAGCTTGATACTCCTTGGTCTATCAAGTAGTTTATGTTTGATATATATACTATGTAGGCTCTCGTATCTTATATTGTCCTTTGATCTCTCTTGTAGGTACTTGGACATAAAGAAAAAACAAGGAGTGACCTTGGAAGCTAGGAGATTGAAACCATCACCAAAGGATTGAGCGATTAGCATTAGAGTGAGGTAGGCTTCTCCTTCTATCTGCATTTTTAAACATAAGCTAGGATTTTTTACATTAGTTTGTTTAGTTTGTTGCTAGACCCACTCATTGGGCTAGCTCTGTCCGTAGAGGGGATTTATATTCACAACAAGTACACCACTAAATTTTGTCCAATAAAACCATGGAACACGATGCCCATATCCCACTTAAATGTAGCACCCCCATTGATGAGTCCAAAAGGAATCCGCTTAAAAGTGAATGTACCCCACTTAGCCCTGAATGTGGTTTTATGCCTATTGGGTTCTACTACTAGAACTTGGTTATATCCAAAAAATCCATCTAATACCAAGAACATATCTAACCCATATATTGTTTGATGTATCTACTCCATAGGAGGCATGGGATAATTGTCCTTTTCCGAAGCCCAGTTCAAATTGCGGAAGTCAACACATAAGTGTATCTCTTCTAACTTCTTTCTCACTAGAACCAAATTGGAGACCCATGTAGAATGATGAACTTTAAATATGATCCGAGCATCCCAAAATTTTCTTATTTCTGTCAGAATGAGGGTTTCAAGCGTAGGATGGAATTTTATTAACTTTTTCTTAAATGGATTTACCCCTTCCTTGATGGGTATCAACACATACCGATATTCACATATTTTGGATCTTCTTTGGTACCCAAATTTACTTGTTCGTGTGACAGTGTGAAACTATGATTCTTTGCATTAGTTGGTCCCTTAAAATGGTTTTGCAGGTCATACAACTTCTCTAATGATACTACGCCCTTGGGCATGGGATTCCTTTAATTTTCCTGTGATGATTCCTACAAGCCTTTCTTGTGCTTGTCTTCATCGATTACCACATATTTAAACACATCATCATTTTCCACTAAATTTAATATATGTTGGTCATCATTAAAAATAGATAAATTAGTAACATTATTAGGAACATATGGCTTATAAATAATGTCAACTAAAAAACCATCTCTCAATGGTGATAACCTAACAACAACATTAGCCACTGTATATGTGGATGCATTATGAATTCTAGGAACATAATTAATACTAAAAGCTTGGAAATATGAAATGAGACACCATACCTCTAATATTAGGTGACTCACAATGAATAGTATTGTTTACCTATCATGTAACAATCTCTGAGTCACCAATTACCTTAAGAGCTTCGACCTTGAGGTCTATGGCTTTCTTTAAACCAAAATGAGTGCTTCATATTCGGAAACATTATTTGTGCACTCAAATTCCAAGTGGCATGAGATTCAATGTTTATTCTTTTGTGAGTCTATCAAAACACAACCAGCTCGAAAACCCTCCCGTGTTTTTTGAACCATCTAAATACAAAGTCCAAATATTAGCATCAATGGGGTTAGTTCCTACACTAGTACTATTTAAATCTATGCTACAAAAATTATAACCACTAGTTGGATTGCAAGGAAAGAGTTCTAACTATGTATCTGGTGGTACAAGGGAAGGTTGCACAAGATAACATCCATGATCAACTTCTAGAAAATAATTTTTGAAAATCATTTGCGCATAATTGATAGGCTCATTAGGAGCATCAAGCATCGTGATGGTATGTTTCATGAAAGGTTCACTCTTGACTCAGAATTGAATTTTCTTCCCCTTATACGAAAGCCATAAATGTGACTAGTCTGTAGTGAAGTATCCATGCAACTTGCTAGACCAATCTCTACTCAAAAGTAATTCGTAAGCTTACGGAATGTCCACAATAACAATATCAATACGTTGGTGGACTCTATGGTTAGATCATAAATGGATTATAACATTATTAAGATCACCAACTACATGTACTAAATATTTATCTAACTGAATGATCTTGGCATCCGTGTTTTCCCATTTAGCATTGATTTTCTTTGCAATAGATAAAGGCATGACATTCGCGGATGCACCAAAATGAACTAGGAAATTATGTACATTTTAGTTTAAGATTTCAAAAGTTAAAATAAAAGGGGGGGATTGCATCTAGCATTTACATTAGTTGCATTAACAATTGATTCAAGAATGGTTGGGGACTTACTAGTCGAGGCTTGAGAAGAAAAAACCGCTCTACAAGATGGAGGTTGAGATGTAAATGTTTGAATGATCAATTATCGTTTCCCTGCTATCTTAGCTAGCTCATATTGGAAATATTTGCACAATACTTCTTCATATATTCAATAATATTGTAATCAATATCTTTATTTTGAGAAGGGCGTGTTGAAATCGTAAGTGGTGTGACCTTGTTTGATACCTCAAGGGGGGGAACTTATTCTTATTATCTTTAAAAGCATTCTTCTGAGGTTGTGTACTCCCAGAATTTTTCTAAGTGCCCTAAGCAGGATTACTAGAAGGTAATATCTTTCTTAACAATTTCTTCCTCACATCTTGCTTAGGCACCGGCCCTTTGCTCCTCAAGTTATATTTCTTAGTAGGCTTTTGAGGAGGACCATCACTCGTTTGGGGCTCACCAACACCTTGTAGATCATTATTGAATATAAGATCAAGAGTGAAAATTGAATCACCAACATTATATTTTTCCTCTATCGAGGCAGGTTCATCGGTCTCTTGTGTCTGTTTTGAATGCTCTTATGTTTTCAAACTTTTTATAAAATTTCAAACCAAAACATTCATGTTTTGTTTCCATTGAGGGAAAGTTTTCTCTGAATGAGCCTCTTTATGAAAGGTATAGTAGTTGTCCATTCCCAAGTTCTCAACATTAAATACAACATTAGATATTTGTGCAAACTTAGCTGGCTGATTGAAATTCTTCCCAAGAAATGAATTAAAAGACTTGCTCTTAGTAGAAGCCTCACTTGACTTCCTCTTGAGTTATACAACTTCATTGGTTAATTTCAAATATTTAGTCAATTTTTCCATGTCAAAAGGATATTTATCTTTAGTTTTGGTTAAAGAGTCTTGGGACCTTTTACTAGTGTCTTTGGAGTCTTTTGTATCCTCCTGATCAACAATGACCCCAATAGACCTTAAGTCCTTCTCAACAACAATTTCTTTTGCAAAGTTAAGAGCCAAAGAATCTTTTGCAGTGTGCTTCAAAAAAATGGAAGTGTTAGCAGGAAAGGAAACAATATAATAATATTGAGTAATAGAAACGTGTGGTTTTACATTAGTGGGGAACTTGTTCAAGATACAAGTGAATCTTTGATTGAAATCCTTAACCATTTCTTTATCCCCCATCTTACGATTTATGATTTTTTTAAGTAACATGGATGGAGTTTTATCATCAACAAACTTTTCTAAGAATAATTATTTAAACTCCCTCCAATTATGAATTTCATTCGGTGGAAGGCTATGGTGCCAAATTGATGCTCTACCCTATAGGGTGTACATAAAAAATCTATGGGAAACATCATCAAAATGTACCTCTAACATCTATAGATTCAAGTAGAAGCCATCAATGTGACCTTCAACCTTTGTTTTTTTATCAGGATCATACTTTGTAAGTAGATTTTTTGGGTTCTTTGGTAAGCGATGAATATTCCCCTTGGAATAGCAAGTGGCCCTTGGGCCAACCAATCCAATTGGTCACTAGCCATGTATTTATTCTCCTCCTCCTCTTCACTCTCTAATTCAAAAGAATCTTCTCCTTCACTGTTCAAATTCTCATTATTTTCAAGTTGTTCTTCTTCCCTTGGTTTTTCCTCATCAAAAAAGTGAAAATATTCCCCGTCTTCCTCCAAATTTTCCCTAATATGTAGTGGAATATCCCCTTGTTGATGTATTCCTTGAGAAGAATTAGCTAAATACTCAAGGGTTGCACTAACCAACTCTTCTACTGAATAAAACAACACACCATGGTGGGTTGTCCCTTTCTTTGTTTTCTTATGAGGAAGAAAGGATGAGACAAGAAGCAATCCAATGGATCTAGACAGTTCTACGAGTGATAGGCCGAAGTGTCTAGATTTGATCGTAAATCACTTCGTAAACAAACTATGGACCTTGATGAGAGGACTCTCCTTTATCATATATATGAGTTGGATATGGGCTTGGATTATTTTTTCCTTGTACAGAAGGTTCTTTATGTGAATGTGGTGAGTTATTAGCCATAAAAAGGATACCCTCCTTCTATCACTAGAATTGTTCACGGTGCTACATGTGGCCAACAATAAGGAGGTCTCCCTGATATGAAGTCCCAATTAGACCTTATATTGTTTGGAATAAGATCCCCAACTAGAAGTTATGACTTGTTTCCATTATCTTAAAGATTTCCCTTGGATGCAATAAATGACACAAGAGAAACGCATGTAGTTTTGAGATAAACAAGTAAGTTATCCTTTTGATGTATTCAATTGAAAAGTGTATAATTGCTATTTCATAGAAAGGAAATGAAAGTGAGTCATTAAGAGAAAAGAAGTAGTAATATCCTAATAAAGACACATGCATGCATGTAAAGGAATTGTTAGTCATCTTGAAAAATAGTTCACAAAGAAATAAAAATCATGAATGCATAAGACATGATTCAATGATGCATCCTAAGGCCAACAAAATAGTTCATTTTCATTAGTATGTGTTAACATAAACATACACCACAAACAATGAAATATTAGTCTTACAATTATTCACAACTTATGCATGAAAAGTGTGTCGGCTCCAAGAGCTTCAAATTATTAAGTGAGAGTCCCAAGGTACACCATTACCGTGTTACAACATTGGTTCTAGCAGTGGACCGTTAAGCAACTACTTGCTTCTCAAAAGACTAATCGTCTCTCCTATGACGTGCTTGAGAAGCCAAGGCGAAAATTAATTTTCTTCAGCTATGAGGGTGTATATATAACAAATGGGGTGACTTTCTACCTCCCTTGTGACTCTTGAGATCCCCTCATGACTCTTGAGCTTCCATGTGACTTTTCAAACTCCTATGAGACCTTTGTACTTCTACATGACCTTTCACATTGTATGAGTAACCTTTGGAATTCCATGCACTTTACATTTTTCCATTTTTAAAATTACATAATTACATACACAAATGATGTGGGAAAAATGCAATGACACATGATACTCTTGAGGTGACACTTGGACAAGCCATGACTTGGCACTGATGGCATGGAACTTCATAGTGATGTGTCAATGTCTAGCTTTCCTCCTTGCTGCCATCTCTGCATATTGATGATAGGTTTTGTAGGTACTTCATCTTCATCCTCCATGAGGCTGGGATGATCTGGAGCTCTCTATGTATTCGTCACCTTCCTTATTTTGTTGTGATCCAGTGTCCCTTCATCTTCTTTCTTGATAACCTCCTTGTATCTTAAGCTTCTCAAGTGTCTTGTTACATGCTCTCCTTGGAATCCTCCTTGAGCATCATCCTATCACGACACGATAATGACACCTATAGATGGAATTCGCTCATGATAAGACAACATGATTCCTAAAATATCCTAGTCTATCTTGTTCTTCATGCATCACAATCGTTGATCTGGGATAGAGGGTAGGATTAGGGAGGAGGCTCAGGAATTTCGTAGTGAGCAGTTCCAGAGGGAAGTGATGAAGGTATAATCATTGTCATTATGCAATGTGTAGTGCCGAGGAACTAGAGGACAAGACTACATAATTGAGGGATTCAGTGATGTAGTGAGGCAGGCCTACTTACTGTGATTATGTAGTGTGCATTTATGGGAAGACTGAGCCATGTGATTGTGCGGTTGTGCAAGTCAAGGACTGAGATAAGCCTAACTATTGACTAAAACAGTGCAGTGCATAGTGGAAGGATTCCTGGAACAAGGGTTGTGTAGTTTTCAAGTGCAAGATGCAGATACTAAGCACTGGGATTACAATGTGTATTCCTTGTGCACAGTGGATGGTTGTAGGAGGAAATATGAGGAGTAGTTGGTTAGTAAAGTTGTGAAGAAAGGAACACTTCATAAATTGACTAGTTCTGGGATCAATGGGTCAAAAGATGAAACCAAAACATGTAACAAGGCTTGAGCATGATCACACACTTACAAATGATCAACCATAGGCCAATAGAACACTTAACACCCAAATCAACATGCATCCATTAAAACAACAACAAAACAACACTTACCTTCAAGTGTAACACTTAAGATACACTTTGCGAGACAAGTGGCGACTGCAACGAGAAAGTTCACATTACTTAGGGAATGAGACTAATGCATATCTAAATGATAGATAAGACCCATTAGTACAACTGAAAACAATGTGTAGTCCTTGTGCACAGTGGATGGTTGTAGGAGGCAAGATGAGGAGTAGTTGGTCACAAAAGTTGTGAAGAAAGGAACACTTCATAAATTGACTAGTTATGGGATCAATGAGTCAAAATATGAAACCAAAACATGTAAGAAGGCTTGAGCATGATCACACACTTAAAAATTATCAACCATCGGCCAATACAACACTTAACACCCAAAATCAACATGCATCCATTAAAATGACAACAAAACAACACTTACCTCCAAGTGCGACACTTAAGGTACACTTTGCGAGACAAGTGGCGACTGCAACGAGAAAGTGCATATTACTTAGGGAATGAGACTAGTGCATGTATCAATGATAGATAAGACCCATTAGTACAACTAAAAACAATAAATTTTCCTCTTAAGGATGCACTAAAACTCCCTTTCACAAAGTGCAACATCTCCCTTACCAAAAGATAACACTTGCAATTTCTTCACAATGGGACATAGAAACTTAGGAAAGAAACATGAAATATCTCTTATTACTAGAAACAATAGCTCACATGGTAAAGGGAGGCCTTTAATTTTGAATATAGGCCAAAATATGGAGGGTGTCGTAGCAACAACAACACCACCACTTGTAGGTTTCATGCATATTCATACCCCTTGATAGGAGTTCTGGTATTATGCATACAACATAGAGGCCTCATAAGTTAACAAACCCTAGTTGACAATTAAATGGACAAGTTAATCACTTTTAAGATAGACATACATACATTCACTCCACCACAAATCAATCAAAATATAATTTCTTAATTTCTTAAATTATTGTACATTAAATTATTGACCGGAAGTTCTTGAACTGATGAGGTCTGATCAAATATATGCAGAAGAAGACTCGACTGATTTTTTATCAACAAATACTAGTAAAATCACACTATGATGAAAATCATAAACCAAAGCCAAGCTCTTGGAGCTATCAATCTAAGTCTTGGGGTATATTAAAATTCTCGGTGGATCCCTAGTTTGTTAGCTCTCCATGCAATGCCCTAAAAATCACTCCACACGAAAATACATGAATCTAGAAATTGCAAGAATTAACTACTAGATTGAAATAAATAAAACAGGAATTAAAAATTACACGAACAAAAGTTGTAAATACTTAAATTTAATATAACTGTGTACGAAATAAATCAAATAACATCTATAGAACTATCTAACTCTACAGGTGATCCATAAACTACAGTGGATATTCCACTGGAAAGTTCATCACAATAAATCTGATAATATTATATTAAAAAAATGAGATTCTACACTATTACAGTTTTATTTAATTTCCAGATCTGTATATTTTACTGTAATTAGTGCATGCATGTAAAATTAAATCAAGCAGAAAAGTAGAGAATGAAAAAATAAGCCCACACTCTCTCTGGGAAACCCTTTCGAGAGAAAACCCAACTCAAAGGTGAGAAAAGTTAGATTTTGTGCCACTAGAAGTTTAAACAAGTCCACAACCATTGATAATTAAAGTAATGAACCCACTCCACAATCAATGTTTTTCCCATTAACAACTTGATTGCTTCATATGGAATGAGTGCAATTACAAAGCTTAAATATTTCTCAATTGATTGATCATGATGCTCATCATTATTGGAATTCTAATCAAAAGTTTATTTAAGCAACCAATCCACACAATTTTCTCCAAGGAAAATTATTCGGTAAATTGTTTTCCTAGCAAAGAAAATTCAAGTGTTTTGGTGCACACAATATTTTCTTGGTGGAGAAAGTTCAACCCCTGTTGCAATTTTCTTATAATTGACAATTGATATAGGTAAGAATCACTAACCTTCAACTTGTTTATTTTCATTGTTGGATCTTTTTTTTTTTTTTGCGAAGGTTGGGTTCTTTATATTAACTTGCAAGAAAAAGAGATACATAGTTGATGTCCAAAAGCTACTCGTCAGCCACATGGGAAACTAGACTAGTAGCAGAGTCCCAAAAATTTTCCATTAGATGTTGCCAAAGATATAAGCCTATCATTTAAAGTAAAAGTATAACTACCAAAAATTATGCATTTCCTAATATTGATAGTCAAAACTACATTAGTGTCACTGTAGAAAATTGTAATATAATGCAAGGTTGCCTAATCATATCGTCCAAAGGGAGAGTCCACCTAGATCGGTGGTTGTGATTCATTGTCTTCATTAGATGTGGTAAAGTTTATGCTTTCCATTTTCTTAGCCAAAATAGAGACTTTGTTATTTATTTTTCCAGTTTATCTAGAGTCTCTCTAATGCAGACCAATGTCTCTTGCTGAGCATTAGATCTCTCAATGAGAACTCGTCCCATAATCATTTTTGTATGGCATTAGAGATTGATTTCATGCATGTATACAATTTGTTAAGATCAAGTAGAAGTGCCAATATCGTGTATTTAGCTCCCAATATCCTTGAAAACATGTTGATCAAGAATGAATCTGCATTCATATTGAAATTTCCCTTCCACCTTAGAGATGGTCCATCTCACCATCTCAGGAATCACATCCATATAATGATCCCTTAAACGATGAGTTGCAATCTAGATGGAAGGACAAGAGGAAGAAAAATGAGGGGAATTAGTACTTGAAAAGGAAGGAGTTCTAGACCCTCTCCCTCTTTTTCCTCTCAAGGAAATTCTTCATCGATCCATAGGAATTGGAGAGTGAAAATAAGAAGTTCCAGAATCTAGGGGCCAAGGTCAAATTCAAGGAAAGGGTAACCATAAAACAATAGTGGAGGAATAGTTAGCACCATGAAGAGAAAGACCCAAGAGAATAAAGAGGAGAAATACATGTTAATTTGGTAGCTTAGTGACAAATTCCAATAATGGGATGAGATTCCTCTTTTCAAGAGGACTAATTTTGACTATTGAAGCGCTCGATTTGGACAAGGGAAAGTGTACTTTTGAATTAAATCCCACTTGTGCACAAAAGGACAGGTCGGCCCAAAAGATAAATTGGACACCCATGGATGGTTATAAATACAAGTCAAGTGACCCTCATTTGTATATCATCATCATGATCATTCTTCTTCTTTCTTTGGTTTTGATGGCATAGGTCTGAGATAGTTTATGGAAAGTTTGCTCGCACAAGTCCTAGTTTGTAGGGTCTGAAGCTCACACGTGTCTAGGGTTTTTGGTTTCTGATTGCAGGCATGACACATGTAGATTTCGGTCATAACCACAACCTTGCAGGCTCATGCGTGCAGTTGGAGGGTTTCAGCTACACGCACATCATGTCATCCATGTGTTTGGGACCCAGGGTTTGGTTTTTTAGTTGACTGATGATTTCACTTGTTGACCGTAGGGTTCGACGGTTTACCACATACATTGATAGTTGATTACAGACTTATGAAGCAGGGTTTTGAGTATTAGCATTGTTGAGTTAATCTCATGGATATTGTTTAGTTGATTTTGCTAGATATGTTTATGGTTACTAATATGGATCATTGTACTCTCTCTTGTTGAATCATTCAATGACAATCTAATAAGAAGAAGAATTTGAAAGGGTTTTCCCCATAGTGGGTTTTGCCTTAGTCTCCAACCATTCCTGGTGTCTCTATGTGTGAATGATTTTCCTCTATTGTTCCTTTTTTGTTATGCTGCATTGATGATGTTGTTGTTCTTTCTACATAATTTCATGTGTTGTTGAATAATGTTGTACATCTAAATAATGTTAAGTTGTTTTGGGATGAATTTAATATGCAAATGTTGAAATGTAATTATCAAAGCAAAGAACAATATAACCCTATGAAAAATTAACAATACAAACTTCCAAGAGTTGATAAACCTTTAGAGATACTTTGATTGAAATACTATGAAGGATGGAGAGTAACGAGGAATACCAAGAGAAGAGTGAGGAGTAAGAGCGTTATAGTAAAACAATCCCCAATATTAGAAAAATACCAAAGAACAAACAATAAGCACAAACTAGTAGTCAATGAAGCAAACCTCGAATCAAGAATGTAATTGTTATGAAACCAACTCACAAAATAGAAGAAGATAGATATCAAGTACTTAAAAATAAGCCTCTTCGAGGGGGGAACCTCCTTTACATTACACAAATGAACAATTCTTCGATGATACAAATGACAAGACCTCCTTTCTATATATAGGAGTCTACAAAATCCCTGACTTCCTCAGCTCATATCTCCGAAAATATAGTGAGACAAGATCTGAAATTCAGACACGAGGTTCAAAAATATTTCGCCTCAAATGGGTTTTAATTTCAGCTTTTGAAACTTCCTAGAAAAAACGTTATAGTGAAAATTCCAAGATGACCTGTTTGAAGTAGCGAAACCTTAGAATCCAAAGCTCTGATACCAAATGTTATGAAACCAGCTCACAAAATAAAAGAAGAGATAGATCAACGACTTCAAAATAAGCCTCTTCGAGGGGGTAACCTCTTTTACATTACACAAATGAATAATTCTTCGATGATACAAATGACAAGACCTCCTTTCTATATATAGGAGTTTGCAAAAACATTGAAAAACCAGGGAAGAATGAACTAGAGGATATAGAAATTACCACCAACCAAAGCGCAAACACACCTAAAGCCCAAACCTAGAGTAGATGGGCTCACAACCACAAACTTTCACCTTTAGACCATAGGCCATAATGAATCCTATGAGTAGAGACATGCCTTTCTATAAACACACATTAAGCTAGTCACAGAGAATCCAAGAGCTTCCCATGCTTAATTTGAAGGAAACTTCCAAGAAAAACTCCCTTAACTAGGCGAGGAAATGCTTTAAGGAGGTGTAAATAGACTAATTAACTCATTGCTAACTTGTTATGTTGATGTTCCCATCAGAAATCTAACCAATTTAAACATGCAACCCAAGACGTTGCATTTTTCTTTGATTTCAGGTAACGATTCCTAAGCCTCTCCATAATTAAATTGGTAACTAAGTTGTAGGCAGCTAGCAGATTGGGTTTCCCTTCCAGGGATTCCCACACATTAATCTCCATGATGAACCATAACTCCCATACATTCACCTTCGTATTTTCCATCCACATTCATTCCATGTTGCATGTGAGCCACTAGTTGGATGGTGTATGAAAGCCCACACTCATTTGGCATACTCATATTAACTCAGGGGCATGGATCCCATGCTCAAGAACTCACCATGGGGTCATTGTTGGATCTTACTAATAAAATATAGTTGAATGTTTTTATTGAATGGTTAAATTTACCATGAATTTGATCGAAATTGATGTTATGAAATTTCTTTTATGTGAGCCATGAACAACTAGACTTATTCGATTTTGCTTAGAATAGAATTTTGTTGTAAATAGTAACTTGAATATTAACTTTGATAAAGATAGTATGCCTCCTAGAATATCTACCCATACGACTCCAAAGCAATCTACCAAAGGGAACAAACTAGGTCAATTTTTGGGGCTAATTCACAAGTGGGTTAATTTTTCATGCTATTTACAAAAAAAGAGTAGCCAATTTCCACTTTTTTCTCATAGTAAAAAAATATTTTACCTTAAAATTGCCAAAAAAAATTATAGAGACATTATAAAATTGTTATAAAAATGAATATTTTCTCAGAAATATTACCATACATTTTATAGTTTGCATATTAGGGACATGTAAGATTCGTCAAGGTTTCTAAACTTTAAGATAAATTCCCACCCCTCAATTTTTCCCTGATACCAAGGTCATTGTTCTTCATCCTATGGTTATATCACTTGTTGTTCAATAAGAGTTAGGGGAAAGAAGAGAAAAATGGATGATTTCCATCACGAATATAGTCTATAATTTAAATATGCTAATATTTGCATGGTTAAGGACTTTATAAGTTGTCAGATATGCCATAAGACTCTACACTAAAGGAATAAGAAGGCTGGGAGAATGAACTTGTTGTTATCACCAATGAAGTCCTTTACATTCCCGCTAATCCAAACTAACGTACTCTAACTTGAAAAAATTATTACACCATAGGACTAGTCTTAGTCATCTAACCTCTAAAATTGAAAGGGCGCTAAGATTAAAATTTGTGCAATATCAACTTGTTAATGGACTACTTTTCTACGAGGAACTAGGATTGTGTTTTTTAAGATGTTTAGAAAAGGAAAATCCAAACAAAGTTCTTAAGGATCTCCATGATGGGCCATCTAGAGGTCATTGTACTAGAGAAACTACTACTCACAATATTTTGAGCACTAGTTATTATTTTCCTCCTCTTGTTAAGGATGCTTATGTATATGTTCAAAAATTTAAGATATGTCAATTAAGTGCTAGTAGAGAGAAAAAAGCACCCATACCACTACAATCTATTGCAATTAAGAGACGTTTTGAGTAGTGGGGAATTGATATTATTGGAGAGACTCTAAGAAACACAAATATATCCTAACTACTACTAATTATTTCACTACTTAGGCTAAAGTTATGCTATTAACCTAGGTTAATGACACGATAACCATTTAGCTTCTTGAACACATTTGAATGTTAGATCTGGTGTTACTTTGGTTATTGTGTTTGATAATGCTTTATAATTTTCGTCATCCTTGCCATTTGAATTTACATGAGATGAATAAATAATTATCCATTATTCTACCTACTATTATATGCAAGGAAACAAAGTGGATGCCTAACAAAAATTTGATTTGCATCCTAAAAGAAACAATATTTGAAAACCAAAGGAATTGGCATGCTTTGTCTAATGCCTTGTGGGTTAATTGAGTAACACCTAATTGTATGTTTGGAATATGTCCATATTGTATATTTTATGGGAAAAAGGAAATCTTACCACCTAGTGTTTTCTTTCCTTCACTTCAACTTTCCCAAGCTTCTCGAGGACATCGTTCCTCTACTCTCAAAAATCAAATAGATACATTAGTCCAATATTTATTTATTTAGTTTAATTAATTAATTAATTAATTTATTATTTTTTCTTTTTTGGATAAGAGCTAATTCTATTAAAATAAGAAAGAAAAATATTTACAATGAGGTCGCAGCCTCAGAGGGCAAATGTCCCAGCCCTCAGCAAAAAAACCAGTAGACAGAGAGGAACAGTTGAACAAGTGTGAGTACAACATTCTCAGTTTAGCAAAAAGAGAGCTATTCCAGAAAAAACTCCTTGCAGGCAAGAAGCGCTGAGCAGAGGAGAACAACCTTGAGAATTCTTCGGCCACCATGATAATTTCAGACAGAAAAACGACCTCCTCCAGCCGCTAAGGAAAGTTGAAACATTGATATACATTCCAAAAAGAATTACGAGGGCTGAGGAGGAACCAAGCGATATAGAGAGAAGAACAACTGAAGAAAAAACAAGCGAAGCAGATAGAAGAACAACATGCAAAACAGAGAGAAGAACCCAGAACGAGGACCTTGGCATCGACTTAGCCAGAGGGAGAAG
The DNA here is from genome assembly GCA_000404065.3 of Pinus taeda. NCBI lineage: Eukaryota > Viridiplantae > Streptophyta > Pinopsida > Pinales > Pinaceae > Pinus > Pinus taeda. The sequence continues at coordinate 73,984 of APFE031456715.1, forward strand.
TTACTCGCGCGAAGTCTGAGGGTCGGTGCCCCTTACAACTTGAGTTTCCGGTGCAGCTACCCAGGTTACCTCTTCGTCGCCTTCAGCGCCACCTTCTAACTGGTTGACCAGATGAAGAATGCCGAAATCATGCTGAACAGGGCCGCAGACAATGACTTCATCCTCTTCAACAGCAGGCGTGCAATGGCGGTTTATCTCTTCAGCAACAGGGGAGTCCTCTTCCATGTGCATTGCTGTGAATTTTGGGTCATCCCCTGCACCCTGAGCCAGGCTTTCCTCCGGAGATGGAGTGGAGGAGGAGCTAATGGGATCTTCAGGCAAATCCGCCTCTTCTGAAACCATAATGGTGGTTGTGAAGGTGATAATAGGCTGGTTCAGACGGCTGCGGAAGGTGAAGCGAGAGTTCTGAAAGGATGAGTTAGGGACTGGTCTGGCTGGGTTGCGGGGAGGCGAAGACGGAGAGGCTGAAGAAATAGGAATAATGAGCGGAGAAGGGGAATGCAGGGCTCGTCCCCTGGGAGCCGAAGGACCTCCCCTGTGCGGAACTCCTCGGCTGCGAGGCATTGCAAGCACCTTCTTACTGCTATGAACACAAAACGAGTTGGAAATGGGGGGCGGGGGTGAAACAAACTCGGTAGGCTCAACCTCTGGCAGACTGAACCCAAATTCAAGCTTACCAAACCACTGAGACACAGAATGGCGAAGGTTGGGCTGAGGTTGAACCATTATATCACAGTTGGATGCCATGATCGACCCGCTCTGAGGCATAAATGCGCCTGCGAAATTCGGAACGCCTTCAATGCCGGACGAGACTTTCAAACATTCGCACATCATCCGAAACTTATTCCCCTGCATTGGAAATGGAGTGATTGAATGCACGCAGGTGGCCATCCAGGTGCCGTGCAGGAGGAGACGTGCCTGGCACGCGTGGAGTGTGAACCGGCTGAACCTGGAGATCACCCGCATCCGGGCGATACATTCGTCATATTGGCAGAAGAAAGGGAGAGGAATAAACAAAGTTTTGATACTCATTAAGAAGAATGATTAAAATGATGGTTCAATAAACATAATGTTGCTTATAAAAACTTTGAAATAGGTGATTTGGTATTCAAATGGGATATTAGGGGTAAATGAACAAAAGGAAAACCATATAAAATTTTAAAATTTTTTGATTTGGTCCTTCTTAGGGTTGTTGAGAAGATAGGAGATGGAACACATTAAGTTAAAGAGTTTGAAAGGTGATTTCGATCCTCTTCCTAATCAATGGCCAACCTAAATAATATATTTCATCTAAATGTTGAGAGGAAATAATGTTGAATTTTCTTTCAACCATATTTTAGCATGTTTTTATTGGATTGACTTTGCTCAACCATATATATATATATATAATTGGTTTAGTAATTTTCAAAGCAATTTTTGGTTTGTCATCTTAGTTTACATTTTTTCTTGTATGTGGAGCTTTCAACATTTGACATATGAATGAATTATTTATTTTCTATGCCTTATCTTTTTGCTACTTGGTCAAAAGTAAAGTGATTTAGCTATGAGTTAAAATTTTAAGCAAGGAGTACTAAATGCTCTTCTCTTCTCAAGACTTTAGAGATACTCAATATTTACTATTGAGTGATTAGTTAAATCCATTGGAGAATTTAATCTTTGCTCGTATTTAATTAGCAAAGATAAATGAATATGGGGAGTATATTTGAAGATACTTAACTCAAAGGGATGATCTTAATATCCAAACTACTCTACTTATGCTTCAATGTCCAAACTACTCTACTTCTCCATTTACTTGAAATATTGTGATACTAGCTGGAAACCAACCATACCTTTAGACCAAGAAATAATACTAAAGGATTTACTTGGACCTTGTTGTATTCTAAGGCCTAACATCAACGTGAGTGTAAATATTAAACCATTGATCATCCTATGGACATATATTCATCTATCAAGACACCTAGGTAACCAATCATGGTGATTGTTAGTTCTATAGGAGAATAGTCTAGATACAAGATGTAACACCATCAATATTAGACTTTCTATAACACAACAGTATTTCAAATAATTAGAGGAGATGAATCATCTAACTATATACTAAACCATGGATTTCCCACCTTGAAGATTTATTCATTGATCTAGTTCACATTTCTAAAGAATATAGAGATATAATCAAGGATGAAGTGTCAAAGGTTGTAGATTAGAAAAGAATCAATTGTCAATGGATGGAAAAAGAGGATGAAAGGAAGGAGGAGTGAAAGGTAATCATGTGCATTATGGGAAGTGATGGGTACCTAAAATACCATCTTTCCCAAACATATTTACCATAATTGTGACCACTTTCATTCATCATAGTATTATCCTGAAGCCTACTTTACCTATAATGACACATTTTTGCCCAAGTTATGTTTTCTCATGAATTAAGCAATCTTAATAGTGTGTTTAGGGGAGAACTAGCATTTTTGTGCTTATTAATAAAAGGACTTGTAAGATTCTACTCTAGACAAGCTACTACAGGTACCATTGCGGCCATTGGTGTTGCTACAAGAACTATGAAAGGTGTTGACACAATCGTTATAACACCCCTCAATGTTATGTTGTTGTAACATCTAACATAACACTATTATGACACTAGATACAATCAGTATGACACAAGCCATAACACTACTGTAACACCTCCTAGCATGTTATAGTCAATGCAACACCTCCCATCAATTGTTGTAGCACCCATTTTTCAGTTGCTATAACACTTGTGTCGCAATTGCTATAACACATGTTTTTGTAACACCTGTGTCACAACTGCTATAACACATGTTGTAACACAACTTCCTATTTTTATAACATGTTTCTCCATTGTGATAACACCTATAACTACTATTGATGTTACACCACTGTTGCATAGTTTTGATCATCGATTTTGTCACTGGGATATTACGCTTGGAACTATCAACCTACCAAGTGGAAGATACATTGTTTGGAAAAGGACAAGGTCATTAATCTAGGATAATTCAATCACACTAGATGACCAAGACTGCTCCAACATTAATTTTTCATCATTCTTACCAACTTATATGGATGCCAAGTTGTCCATTATCATTAGTTTATCTTTGACAAGTTGTAACAAGAATGAGATAGCTTGAGAATCGTAGATTCTCATATATGCCCTCAAATCCCTATGCTAACATAGGGCATTAAAAGAATTGTGTAAAGACCATACTCAATTTGATTAGAGGGAAAATATTGTGAATGTAATTTTGATACCTTTTTTTTTTACTTAATAAATAAGACTATGTTTTTGTTCCTATGCACTTTGTCTCCATGACTACATGTTGATTTATGTTTGAGCTATGTTGTAGCTCCGACAACAACCCTCTTTGATTTCTCTCAATCCCTTAACCCTTGAGGGACTTGAGGGGCCCACCTTTTCAAATGAGTTTAGAAGTCACCTCACCAATCTATCCAACATTTGTGAGCTATGATCAATTCTAAAATGACCTAAGATAATGGAGGAAAACATACAAGTTTGAGTGAGGATTTTTGGGCAATCCAATAACACAAAGACACCCTCCAACTCTTAGTTTAGTAAGGTAATCCTTATTGATTTGGGTTTCCTTGCAAGTTTTTAGTTCTTTTAGATTTTGTGTAGTCCAACACTAGGCCTCTTCTGAATGCTATAGTGCATCACTAACCCTTAATGCTACACTATAGCTCCAAACTTAGCCTCAAGACCACCCTACATAGTCTCTTTGACATCCTACTCAACTCCATAACACTCTTTTTCTCCTCTTCATAGAGCTACAAGATCAAACTTAGTCAATTTTGGGTGTTTTCCCCAACTTGTGCCTCCCTAGGCCTCCATAGTGCATCACTAATAATCTATTTAGTTCTATAGTGTAGAAATAAGCCTCAAGGATGCACTATATACCTTCCTTGACCTCCTACCCAACTACTTATTCAAATTTCCTTTTGTCCCATGCATTTTTTACTCTCACAATTCCCATAGTTAATTGTACTTAGCCCATGTTGTCAATAACTAGGTGAGGTGATTTTTCAACCAAACCTATTACATGCATTCAATGTTTGGGTTTTTGAAATAATAAAAAAAAGGAAATAGAAGGTTTGTTCCTAAAAATGATTTAGAAAGGTCACTTGGGATTATTAGGCATGTAGAATTTCCCCTCAAACCCCTTTTTAACTCCCTCTCTATTGGAAACAAAATCCCCATTACTCATCCTTATCTATTTTCCATTGATGGTATGTTTTATTTTAATTATTTTCATTGTATAATGGTTACATAGTACATCACTTGGCCCATGGATATTCATCATATTTAAAAATATGAATTTCTAATAAGGAAATTAAAAACTAGGGTCTTACATCCTCCTTCTTTCAAATATTGTTACAATTGAGTCTTCTTTCATGTGAGTCTCCCTCTTGATAATTATTCATCTAGATGACCTTCTCTCCCAAGTGTACAAGTTGGACTTTTCCCTTGTATCAATCTAACACAATATTGAGGGAGTGTTGGTGCTCATCAAATTGCTTTTGTGGCATTGTCACTTGCATTATTGAACTCTCAAGGTTCTTCTCCATATTTTCCATCCTCTAGTTAAACATTTGGACATGTTCCCTCAATTGTTTTTTCTCCTCTTTAAGTTGAATATCATGGGTCTTAATTCTTCCAACCTTTCTCTATTTGCTTTACCCACGTTGATATGTAAACTGCCATGGATATTCCACATGATAAATTCATCACAACATATCTGATAAATTTATTGAAATTTAATGGTAAATTTTCCTTAGATTCCAAACTCTTTAATTAGCTAATTTTCCACTTAATTGATTAAATTAGCTTAAATGTAAGAAAATAAAACATAAAAAATTACACACACCATACAAAATAGCCACAAAGATTTTCCATAGGAAACCCTTACACAAGAAAACCCATCGAGAAGGTGAGGTTGTTTTGCTCTCTTATCTCTCATATGGAAAATGTGTAAGTACAAAGAGGAGTACTCTTTATGGAGTTAAGTGAGAGTTGTGGCCTATAAGGTTGCTAATGAATCCTAACACTCTCTGTTTTTCTTTGTTACTTCCCACTCCTAGTTGTTTTGCTCAATTATGGAACAAAATAAAATTGCATAGAATGGAACCCCTACTCCTCCTAGTGATCTGTAACGTATCCCGATAACCAACTAGGGGTAAGGTTTGACTTCCCAACCCTCAACTAGAGTTCCATGTTTGAAAATTCTAGAGTCTTCTTCATTGTCTAGACATGGCTAGCCCCATATGCATGAGTAACAGGGGATGACATTGCATCCAATTGTATCATGCTAGTCAAACATGGTAGGTCAACTTGCAAGAGACATGACTTTTACATACAAACTCCTATTGATGTGATTGTATTGGAGAGGTATCTAAGTGTAGAACAAAATTTCAAGGTCTCACACTAGATTAGGAAAGTTTTGACCCTCAAAATGGCCTTGGAAGGTTTCAGACCCTGGTTCCCCAAACTGGAATCCACCGAGAAAATTGACCTTGCAAGTTGATTCCTCCAAATTTTCCACTATAAAAGCACAAAGATAAATGAAAAATGATATAATGATCCAATTTGGATCACATATCAAGTATGCACTCTCTTCAACTTTCTCATAATTGCATCACAATTAAGCATTCAACTTGGCTTTGATACCTTATGATCCATAAATGAGGGACTTATATCCCACTCACTTCAACAATATGGACACTATGCAAAAGTTTCTTTGAGCTTTGTTCTTAGTCTTATATAAAGAGACTATTTTTCAAAAGTTACTAGGCATCTATCCTTGTTGAGAGTTTGAGTGCAAGCTCCTCTAGAAACTTACTATCCTTTAGCAGGCGTGTAAGGCTATAATATGCTAATCAACTGACCACTATTTTTTTGGCATAACTTATGCACAAAACGCTAGTTGACATCAACAATAACAACTAAATTTTTTTAATTACTCTATCACTGAGAACTCTATCTTAGTGAAACTCCTTCACACACGAATATCCAATTCAACTAAATTTATTGAGGTCATTAAAGTTGGGACAATATCATGATTCCATGTGTGTTCCATTCTTATTGTAGTTGCTTGTTTGATGAATTGGTGGTTCTCCCAAAAAATCCAATGCTTTGGGTAAAACCACCTAACTAATGGTGTTAGTTATTGGTGAATCTTGTTGGGCTTAAACACCAACCACCAAACTAATCCTCAAGCTTCTCATCAACCAAGTAGAAGAAGTGTTATAATTATCCTCCAATTATCAGATGAACACTACCTAATGAGGGAAATACTATTTGACATGGAGTTGGTTACTCGCTAGTTTAAATGTTGAATTAAGTATACACAGATTTAAAGTTTGCTTGCTCACTAAAGAATAATCTCCATTGCAACTTTAAACACCATTCATTAAACACACAAGGGCTAGCCATTCTTTAGCCCATATGGCTTCTAATTAATTATAACACATGGTTGTCTGAGAATATGAG
>APFE031456715.1:92894-111465 GCA_000404065.3 Pinus taeda
TTGGTTTGTTTGTCACTAGAGAGTCTTAGACTCCTAGGGAGGTTAGGTTTGTCCGCAAACATAACTCTTTCCGCATGACAGAGGGGAAAATATTGTGAATGTAATTTTGATACCTTTTTTTTTTACTTAATAAATAAGACTATGTTTTTGTTCCTATGCACTTTGTCTCCATGACTACATGTTGATTTATGTTTGAGCTATGTTGTAGCTCCGACAACAACCCTCTTTGATTTCTCTCAATCCCTTAACCCTTGAGGGACTTGAGGGGCCCACCTTTTCAAATGAGTTTAGAAGTCACCTCACCAATCTATCCAACATTTGTGAGCTATGATCAATTCTAAAATGACCTAAGATAATGGAGGAAAACATACAAGTTTGAGTGAGGATTTTTGGGCAATCCAATAACACAAAGACACCCTCCAACTCTTAGTTTAGTAAGGTAATCCTTATTGATTTGGGTTTCCTTGCAAGTTTTTAGTTCTTTTAGATTTTGTGTAGTCCAACACTAGGCCTCTTCTGAATGCTATAGTGCATCACTAACCCTTAATGCTACACTATAGCTCCAAACTTAGCCTCAAGACCACCCTACATAGTCTCTTTGACATCCTACTCAACTCCATAACACTCTTTTTCTCCTCTTCATAGAGCTACAAGATCAAACTTAGTCAATTTTGGGTGTTTTCCCCAACTTGTGCCTCCCTAGGCCTCCATAGTGCATCACTAATAATCTATTTAGTTCTATAGTGTAGAAATAAGCCTCAAGGATGCACTATATACCTTCCTTGACCTCCTACCCAACTACTTATTCAAATTTCCTTTTGTCCCATGCATTTTTTACTCTCACAATTCCCATAGTTAATTGTACTTAGCCCATGTTGTCAATAACTAGGTGAGGTGATTTTTCAACCAAACCTATTACATGCATTCAATGTTTGGGTTTTTGAAATAATAAAAAAAAGGAAATAGAAGGTTTGTTCCTAAAAATGATTTAGAAAGGTCACTTGGGATTATTAGGCATGTAGAATTTCCCCTCAAACCCCTTTTTAACTCCCTCTCTATTGGAAACAAAATCCCCATTACTCATCCTTATCTATTTTCCATTGATGGTATGTTTTATTTTAATTATTTTCATTGTATAATGGTTACATAGTACATCACTTGGCCCATGGATATTCATCATATTTAAAAATATGAATTTCTAATAAGGAAATTAAAAACTAGGGTCTTACATCCTCCTTCTTTCAAATATTGTTACAATTGAGTCTTCTTTCATGTGAGTCTCCCTCTTGATAATTATTCATCTAGATGACCTTCTCTCCCAAGTGTACAAGTTGGACTTTTCCCTTGTATCAATCTAACACAATATTGAGGGAGTGTTGGTGCTCATCAAATTGCTTTTGTGGCATTGTCACTTGCATTATTGAACTCTCAAGGTTCTTCTCCATATTTTCCATCCTCTAGTTAAACATTTGGACATGTTCCCTCAATTGTTTTTTCTCCTCTTTAAGTTGAATATCATGGGTCTTAATTCTTCCAACCTTTCTCTATTTGCTTTACCCACGTTGATATGTAAACTGCCATGGATATTCCACATGATAAATTCATCACAACATATCTGATAAATTTATTGAAATTTAATGGTAAATTTTCCTTAGATTCCAAACTCTTTAATTAGCTAATTTTCCACTTAATTGATTAAATTAGCTTAAATGTAAGAAAATAAAACATAAAAAATTACACACACCATACAAAATAGCCACAAAGATTTTCCATAGGAAACCCTTACACAAGAAAACCCATCGAGAAGGTGAGGTTGTTTTGCTCTCTTATCTCTCATATGGAAAATGTGTAAGTACAAAGAGGAGTACTCTTTATGGAGTTAAGTGAGAGTTGTGGCCTATAAGGTTGCTAATGAATCCTAACACTCTCTGTTTTTCTTTGTTACTTCCCACTCCTAGTTGTTTTGCTCAATTATGGAACAAAATAAAATTGCATAGAATGGAACCCCTACTCCTCCTAGTGATCTGTAACGTATCCCGATAACCAACTAGGGGTAAGGTTTGACTTCCCAACCCTCAACTAGAGTTCCATGTTTGAAAATTCTAGAGTCTTCTTCATTGTCTAGACATGGCTAGCCCCATATGCATGAGTAACAGGGGATGACATTGCATCCAATTGTATCATGCTAGTCAAACATGGTAGGTCAACTTGCAAGAGACATGACTTTTACATACAAACTCCTATTGATGTGATTGTATTGGAGAGGTATCTAAGTGTAGAACAAAATTTCAAGGTCTCACACTAGATTAGGAAAGTTTTGACCCTCAAAATGGCCTTGGAAGGTTTCAGACCCTGGTTCCCCAAACTGGAATCCACCGAGAAAATTGACCTTGCAAGTTGATTCCTCCAAATTTTCCACTATAAAAGCACAAAGATAAATGAAAAATGATATAATGATCCAATTTGGATCACATATCAAGTATGCACTCTCTTCAACTTTCTCATAATTGCATCACAATTAAGCATTCAACTTGGCTTTGATACCTTATGATCCATAAATGAGGGACTTATATCCCACTCACTTCAACAATATGGACACTATGCAAAAGTTTCTTTGAGCTTTGTTCTTAGTCTTATATAAAGAGACTATTTTTCAAAAGTTACTAGGCATCTATCCTTGTTGAGAGTTTGAGTGCAAGCTCCTCTAGAAACTTACTATCCTTTAGCAGGCGTGTAAGGCTATAATATGCTAATCAACTGACCACTATTTTTTTGGCATAACTTATGCACAAAACGCTAGTTGACATCAACAATAACAACTAAATTTTTTTAATTACTCTATCACTGAGAACTCTATCTTAGTGAAACTCCTTCACACACGAATATCCAATTCAACTAAATTTATTGAGGTCATTAAAGTTGGGACAATATCATGATTCCATGTGTGTTCCATTCTTATTGTAGTTGCTTGTTTGATGAATTGGTGGTTCTCCCAAAAAATCCAATGCTTTGGGTAAAACCACCTAACTAATGGTGTTAGTTATTGGTGAATCTTGTTGGGCTTAAACACCAACCACCAAACTAATCCTCAAGCTTCTCATCAACCAAGTAGAAGAAGTGTTATAATTATCCTCCAATTATCAGATGAACACTACCTAATGAGGGAAATACTATTTGACATGGAGTTGGTTACTCGCTAGTTTAAATGTTGAATTAAGTATACACAGATTTAAAGTTTGCTTGCTCACTAAAGAATAATCTCCATTGCAACTTTAAACACCATTCATTAAACACACAAGGGCTAGCCATTCTTTAGCCCATATGGCTTCTAATTAATTATAACACATGGTTGTCTGAGAATATGAGAATAAGAGACCTCTTAATATCAATTCTATGTCTAGGGAAATGGCCATTCATTAGATGACAAACTAAACAACTTAAAACAAGATTCAACCTCCAATCAATGTTCCAACCTCTAATCCTTTGTTATAGGAAAGAAGGAGATGACAACCAAGATGCATATGACCATAAAACATGCATGGAGCTTCCTTTGAGATGCGTACAACCCAATACAACCTCCCATTCTGCAAATTAATGATTGCACAACCCGTGAGAAGCAACAACGATACATATAGATATGAAATTGACGTAGGGACGGAATTACAATATGGGCAATACATTATAGATATGAAATTGACCTAGGGAAGATGAATTACAATATGGGTAATGCATTGAATAAAAAAGGAGAGATAGGGCAATGGGAAGATTGATAGACATGGCCTTTCACTGTTCCTCAATATTTTTTCTCTCTTTTGTCTCATTTTTTTCAAGGGAAATCATCCTCACGACCTTTCACTATTCCTCTATATTTTTTCTCTTATTTTATTCTCTCTCTCTCTTTTGTCTCATTTTTTTCAAGGGAAATCATCTTCATGGCCTTTCACTATTCCTCAATATTTTTTCTCTTATTTATTTTTCTCTCTTTTGTCTCATTTTTTTCAAGGGAAATCATCTTCTCTCTCAACCTTAGGGGAAAATGAGGGTCAATACAACAATATTCATACGCAAGTAGCCATTACTTCAATATCAACCTTAGGGGAAAATGAGGGTCAATACAACAATATTCATACGCAAGTAGCCATTACTTCAATATTTCTCATCATCATGTCACTCATAGGGAATTGAACTTTGGTGGGGGAGATAACAAACATTTTGCCCAACCACTTGAGATAATCCAAAATGGCACTCTCTTTTGTCTCATTTGTTTTTACATTGTTTTCAATGATTTCTCCATTATTTTTTAATTGCCAAATTAATTTGCAAATATTGGGTATTACAACCATTCACTTGCTCAAATAAATTTCCAGTTAATAAAAAGTTTAACTAATTTTAAAAATAACTTTAAAATATAATTCCTAAATTTCTATAATAACATGCTCTCCTCCCATAATTATTGAAATGTAAAGTACATTGTATCATTATAGGGTTCATCTAGGTAAAACCTTTTATCATATATATTTGATTTAGAATTTTGATATAATTTGTTTTGTTTTTTGTTTTTAACTTTGAAAGTATCAAGATTCATATCACAATATTTTTTATACTAAAAAAACACACCATTTAACTGTTATTGTATAATATATATATATATAATTATTTTTTTTAATTGATGATGTAATTTTTTAGTAAAATTATAATTTTTCATTGTTTAAATATATTTTTTGATACATTAAATGGATTAACACATTAGAAAACTTCAAAACACTTAAACATTTGAAAATTAAGATTTCAATAAATTTATATTAAAATTTAAACGAAACTACTTAAACCCATGATTAAAAAACCAAGTAAACCAAAAAAAAATTAATACATCTCTATCGTGCTTAATGAAAGTTAAATAGTATTTTTTTTGCTAAATAATTTTTTTGATTGTATATAAGATGTAAAAAATTTACTACTCAAAATTTGTGATTTCAACCGATTCTTACCAATTTCTGAAGAAAAAATTCAAACGAGATTCCCAAACATAGGACAGAAGAAGAAAAGAAACGAGATTCCCAACCATAGGACAGAAGAAGAAAAGAAACGAGATTCCCAACCATAGGACAGAAGAAGAAAAGAAACGAGATTCATCTACTAGGGCTTTATCATGTAATATTGTTTGGTTTACAAAATGCAAACACAAGCTGCTTACACGTTGAGTACACCATCACGATAAAGCTCACCCACATTCCTTTATCCAGCCGGCCAGGACGCTGTGTCCCTGCATACCGGCAAATAAAAAGCTCAGCTGATGGCTGTGAATGCCCCCTCCTGCCTCTGTCGTTGTCCCTTTGCTCCTCATTCTCACAGTAAGTATGGAACTCCAGGCTACACAACGGTGACATCACCCTTTTTATCATCGTTTCTTACGCTCAAGAGGAAGACGCCCATGCTACATTCCACCCTCATAAAGCACCCCCAAAACCCTGCTACAACTCGCTTTACTGGCGCCACACTCAGATCCCCCTCTTCATGGAAACTCTATGTGGCATATAATTCGAAAGGAGATTTACTAAAAGATGGTATTATCTGTAGCATGTAACTCAATTCATGTTTTTCATGTTTGGGGGCAGCTATTCCATGTTTATGATGCGTTTGCTTATCTGAATTGTCAACAGAATCATGCGCTATTGAGTTGCCCTGTCTTCCCTTCACCTCTACAGAGGTATGCAACCCAATTAACACTAATGTTTGTCATCGAAAATTCTCTTTCACTGGAATTTCTGTTTAAAATATCTACTGCAGTGAAGAACTCTCTTTAGCAGAAGTCAAATAGGTCTTGATTATTCATCCCTTAATTTAGCTGTATAAAAGTACATATCGCAAACCCTTCTGATATGCACTATGAGGTTACCAAGCTCAAGAATTTATATCTTGAGTTCATACAAATAGTCATTACACAACAAATATTGAAGCTAGAGGTGTGAAACCTAGACCTTTGAAATTTGAAGGTGTACACCAAACTCAGGTCGAGATGGGTTTGTGCTAATAGCCATGCCAGTACACCCATTGCAGACAAATAGCTATTATATACAAAATATTGGAACTAGAGAAATGAAACCTAAACCTTTGCAATTTTGGGGTGCTTATTAGAATCAGGTTTAGATGGATCTGTGCCAGTGGGCATATTCAACGCATCCAATGCACTGTGTAAATTCAACATAACATTGTAGTATGTACCCTGAAACATGTACCTAATGCAAAGTGTCGATGCTCCCAACCTCTTCTCTTGGTGTAATAATACATTCTGCATTTCGATACAAGGTGTTTGTTCCATCGGCGACTACAACATTGCATTTGTACGAAGCGAGATTTTTGGCCTTGCTAGAAGAGGTATGGCGTCTTACATCTTTTCTTCATTTACCTTTCTTCAAAATAATGAATTTGGCTGTTTTAAACTCAAAATCTTCCTGCTAAATTTTCATCCTTAAAGGCATAATGGGCAACTTTTTTCGTGTGCATTTTTTGAATAAAAACATTTACATTTTGAGATAAATAAATACGATGTATGATAAAAGTTTGAACCAGGGGCTTTACCACTTTGATTCCAGTATATATGCATTAATATTTTGGGTGTGGACCTCCCAAAGGCATAATGAAGATCTTTCTTCATGTGCATTTTTTGAATAAAAGCATTTACAATATGGGATAAATAAATATGATGCATGACAGAAGTTTGAAGCAGGGGCAATGAGTGCCTGCTTTTACATCATTCAACATTGCTTTTCCCACGGGGACAGTTAGTGTATAGAACTCCTCATGTGCTATGTGGAGATGTATATGTTTTGTAAACTGGATCTTTACCACTTTGATTGCAAGAAGATTTAGTTCTATGCATTGTATTTTGTCTGTGGACCTCCAAGCCACGCTGAGAATATGGGTGATTATAAACAGAAAGGTAGATTTGAGCCTGAGCTTTGCCAGCACAGAAAAAGAGTTTTGGCACTGTCCACAAATTTCTAGATGTTATATTGATGAAAGAAAAACTAAGTTATGTGCTGATACAGAGAAGACAAATCTCAGAGACCAAAGATTAAAACAAAAACATGCTTCAGGAAGAAATACTAAGTTTCCAACATTTAATTACAATGCTTAATCTGTCTAAAATTTAAATTGATTGCAGGCAATGGAGAAACATAATAATTTCTTCGTGCACTTTGTTTTGGATCCAGTTTCCGACTTTGGAAGTTCTGCAATGGCTTCCTTTGCTGCGAGCTATGGGTGCCTGACTCTTATAGAGAATGTGAGTCTTTGAACTAATAAACCTGATCTGTCTTCCTCATCTTTTAGTTATCTTCATATTTGCATTATGTTTAGTAGCTATCAATTTTCTTAGTTTGTTTTTGAAAATGCATCTTATATTTTCTTACTGAACAAGAAAGAATCTATCAAGAATTATATCATGGAGCCAAAGCATAATCAGATATGTTACCCCTCATAGCATAAGCTAGGGTCTCGATTCCTGAAAATGTCAATCCTGGTTGAGATCTGAACAGTGGCACAGCCACTTCATTGGAAAGGGGCACAATTTTGGGGAAAACTGAGCCTATTTTATTCTTTGAATGATTCTGTAGGTAAAATGGATTGAAATTGGTGCCCTTGTTACTATAAGGGGAATTGGGCCGCGATGTGAAGAGCCTTGTTTCCCCACTTCATTTGAAAGGGGCGCAATTTTGGGGAAAACTGAGCCTATTTTATTCTTTGAATGATTCTGTAGGTAAAACGGATTGAAATTGGTGCCCTTGTTACTATAAGAGGAATTGGGCGTGTCAGTATTGTTACCCTCACTCAGGTAAGCATCTTACAGTTTTATTTAGTTATGTGTTATATGTAACTTATACATATAGCAGTAATCATATTGAAAAAGCTCAAAGAGCCAACTACTGAACTGGCAGTTTTAGATAGCTAAGTTGATTTAATTCCTCTAATTACATTAAATTTCAACAGAAAATTATTCCCCATGGTGCACATTACATATCCAGGTTCAAACATGCAAAATATATTTACATAATTTTACATTGAGATAAGAACCAATATAGATCCATCTTAACCCTGGATTTATTAAGCACTAAGAGGGATAAAAAAAAATCTAAGGACAAACTGTCCTATTGATGTTTAAATGATCGGGGTTAAGATGGGTCTATGCTGGTACATTTTATTATTATATTCTTCTCTCGTTTATTTTATTATCATATATTTTTATTTTTATTATACATTTTTGGTGTAAATGCACTTCACTACTCTTTGTGCAATAAGACAAGAAGTTGCCCAATTATTTTTATCCTGCCAGTTAGGCTTCAGATGTGTTCCATTGTAATTCTGGGTTAAGCGGTCAAGTTGAGTGCTAGAGTAGTGTTTTTGTCTTTGGAAAAACCAGCATTCTGCGACACTTTTTAAGTTTGTTGTCTGGGCTTACATTGGTGATTGTCTTACTGTAGACAGAACCTTACCTTAGAGGCATTGTAGAACCCAAGCAAGATGAAATGCCCAAGGATTCAAGTTCACTTAATGCTGCAGTAGAAGATCTAAAGCTAGCAGCGGCAGATCTGCATCGTCTTCAACTCAAACTAAAGGTAGCTTTAGTAATTTTACCTGTGTAGGATGTACATATTCATTGGTCAATAATATCTTTATTTGGTGAATGTAAGGAAGTTCTGAAATTATAAACTGTTTCTGAGGGTAGACCTCAAAAGATGAACAACTACAGACTCCCCTTTGGAACTCTCTGAGATGGGCTGAAAAGGATGGCTTCTTGGATTGCAATAAAGTATTTCTTCCAAGATTGGCAGAACGCATCTCATTTGCAGCATTACAACCTCCTACAGGTAATTTTTGAGGTTTCTTTTATTTTATTGTTCGTTTGCTTTTCAAGAGCATTCATTTTCTTTAAGAGTGTTTTTGACTTCGTTTTTCCTTATCCCAAATGCATCCCAATTTTTACTTAATGTAAGTACTTTTTTCTCCAAGAAACTTACAAATATCCTGCAGCCTGCTAATTATGCTGAGAGAATCATTCATAGCGTGGTGTTAGGTGAAATGTGGAATGCGTGTGTGCTGAATACTGAGTTGACACAACACATTTAAAAATAAATAACAACAATAAATATTTGAATGTTGGCCCTGTTGTCGCTCAAATTCTATGGGCATGATGTGACAACGACTCAGGGTAGGGGCTGTCACTTTGATCCATGCCCTCTCAATTCTAGCTGTCTCCCAACAACAGGCTATGGGGGTAGTCCCTATGGAGTATGAGAATGCAAGATTCGTTGGCACCAACAAATCCGGGAGACACAATTGAATGCCCCAGCCACTTGGTTGATTTAGCAAGTTTTAAGGATTAGCTTAGATTAATATGTGAGGCCAGTGCCTTATGGAGTCAACTACTTGCTTTATATCGATTTAGAACCAAATGACTGGATGAACAATCGCCACTTTAAGAGATGCTTGGCTATCCTATATGCTATGCAAAGCCTACAATCTAAGTGAAATGGAAGATCTTGGTTTATTTTAGTTAGATGCCTAACTAAGTGTATCCCTTAATCCTTAGCTATTTTGAGGCTAGTCTCAAAAGTAGGTTGTAGAGAAAAGTCAAGGCAAAGCAAGCAAAGGCTTGGTTAATGATACCTCCCCTTGAAATATAACCACCATGTGCCTCCGGCGCTGTAGAGATTGTGGCTGTGATGACTGCAAAGTCACTGTGTTAACCACTAGGGAGGGTCTATCCTTCACAAGCTATAAGATGAAGGGTGTTCCTATCTTTCTACCAACCGAGCTTATGCTTGGAGGTTAATTGATTAATGCAAGTCTAGGCCTAGGATGCAAACGCAAATTGATTGAGTGATCTTGAGTTAAGATTGTTTATTTATTTATTTATTTTTTAACTGAAATGGGTATATTTTATTATAAGGGGTTCGGTTGCGCCGGAGCCTAAACAAGCAATGTTACATAGCATTTCCATACATCTTAATACAGCTTGATCTACTCTTTAACTTGAATTAAGGAATGCATGATAAGATAGGGCTATTGTTGTCAATATTGAGATCTCCTGGTGCTAGGAGGCATCCTTTGTTTGCCATTACATCCACTTCACTATTTGAGCTTCTGAGAATGTGGAAAATTTTGAAGGAAGTGAAGTCCTGCAGAATGATCTTTAACCTTTTCAGAGACTTGTTGAGGATGGCGTTGTTGAACTGGTCCTTCGAGTTGATCTTCTTGATGAGAATTTCTGAGTCTCCGAACGCTTGACATTTTTTAATGCTTCTATCACGGACAATTGGCAGGGTTTTGTGAGTCCAAGAAGTTCTACCTGGTTGTTTGTACGAGGACCAAGCCCCCAACAGAAGCAGTCTTTTCTAGAGTTGTCCGGGGAGTAGATGACTCCACCAGCCCCCACAGCCCCAGGGTTACCCTTGGAGGCGCCGTCAAAGAAGATAGTAGTTTTATTTTGGGACGTCCACCATACTTGAAAGGTATCATCTGGTTCTCTAATTTGCCAAGGTGGATTAGGGAGGGGAAGGATCTGGGCATTGCCTTTAGGGTGAGAGCTATGGAGATTCAGCCAGTTCTTTTCAAAGGGGGGGAGAGAGGAGTTTGATTTATGAATTGTAGTAGAACAGATTCAAGGAGAAGTGCTTTTGCCTTGGTAGCTGATTTTGCAGGATTGCAAGGAGAGTTGTTGAAGGTCAAGTCGTTCCGGGCGAGCCAGATGTCCCAACACACAAATTTGGGGATGGAGAGCCAAATGTGGTACGAGAGTGAATTGATGGGGATATTATGAGGATAGCTTTGGAACCAAGAGGAGTAGAGATCAGCCACAGAACTATGCTGGGGAGGGTGAACCTGCAATCCGAGAAGTATTAAATTCCAAATCTCTTTGGCAAAATCGCAATCTATGAACAAATGAGAGGCTGTTTCTCCAACATTTTTGCACATCACGCATCTGTGTGGTCTTGGTATATTTCTTTCTAACAAATTATCTCCTGTTTGTTGTTTGTTGTGCATGAGGATCCAGAAAAAAAAATTTACTTTGGGAAGCTCGGTGATGTTCCTAACCTGTTTCCAAATGGTGGGAGAGCGAAGTCTGTCTTTTTTTGGCTGCAGGGCAATATATCCCATTGCTGAGGTGGAAGAGCTGAAGCCGCCCCATCCCCAGTTGTCTGGGCTATCACAATGAACAAGGGCAGTGTTGATGAGAAGCGGTTTGAGCAATTCGAGTTGACTGTGTAGATGCGCTAGCACGATTGGGAAGTCCCAGTCAAACCAATTCCCACTGCTGTCCCACACAGAGATGTCAAACAGCTTAGGAAAGCCTGTGTTGAGGAGCCAGCCACTTAGCTCTCGGATCTCGTCATGAGAATTGAGAGGAGCACAATTCATTATGCGGTCTTCCCACAGTAATTTTTTTTTCCATTGCTAGGTATGTGGTACAAATGATTCTTGAAGCTGCTGATATTATTTCTGCAAAGATTCCATGTTTGAGTGCTTGTGGGAGTATTGTCTATTGATAAATGCCTGAGAGAAATCCCCAGCGCATATTTGGTCCTGAGCGTTTCACTGACAGGATGTTAAGGGTCAGAGTAGATTTTCCAAAGGAGCTTGCAGCCAAGTGCGAGATTAGAGAGAGCTGGGTCTCTGATCTGGAGTCCTCCGTCCACTGTTGGGCGCTTAACAAGATCCCAATTTGCCAAATGTAGTTTTCTGTGATTGCCTTTGCCTCCTTTCCAAAGAAAATCTCTCAAAAGACCAGAAATTTGTTCCATGATATATTTCGGTGCAAGAAGGAATGAGGCTTGGTAGATGGGGAAGGTAGATAAAACTGATTTTAATAAGATAGTTTTCCCTCCCTTGGTAAGCCAGTAACCTCCCCAGGAGATGATCTTGGCTTTAATCTTACTGATGATGCCATGCCATAGAGTTCTATTATTGACTCCAGATGTGAGAGGTAACCCAAGATATTTGATGCTGTCCCAATGAGCAAAACACTCAAAGCCAAGAATCTGGGCTATGTTGTTAAGACTATGTTGGTTCACATTCCATATGTAGATCGAACTCTTTCTATCATTTATCAGTGCTCCTGAGGCTCTGCAATAACTTTTTAGAACTGTGTCAAAGGAGGTAGCTATTCTGATAAAGGCTCCGCCTAATAGGAGAGAGTCATTTGCAAAGAGTGCATGGTTTATAGGCTTTAGAACATTCGAAGTTCGAATTCCGGGGAGTCCACCAGTGTTCATTTCTGAAGTAAGCTTCCTGCTGAGAGAATCTGCCATAAGAATATACAGGAATGGGGATAATGGACAACCTTGCCTCAAGCCACGATAGACTTGGAAGAAGGATGCTGGGCGGCCATTGACCAGGGGAGCAATCCAAGGATTTGTGATGCAGGCTTTGATGAGATTGATAAATTGAGCAGGGAAGCCGAAGGATCGGAGAACTTGGAGGAGGAAGGAGTGATTGACCCTGTCGAAGGCATTAGCCATGTCGATCTTGATCAACTTCCCATTTTCTTTCCTTTGTTTACTAGAATGGATAACTTCCTGAACTTGAATGACGTTATCCAAGATGTGTCTGCCTTTGACGAACCCCCCTTGGGGACTGGATATTAATTTGTCAAGTAGGGGGTTGATTCTGTTTGCAAGGATTTTGGCCAAGATTTTGTAGGAGGCATTACATAGGGAGATAGGCCTGAACCTGCCAAAAGTTTTTGGATTGACCTCTTTTGGGATTAATGCTAGGAAGGTTGAGTTGATGCCTCCCCCAACCTTAGCTTTGCTGAAAAATCCATGTATCATTTTCAACAGATCTGTTTTGATGATCTTCCAGCAGGCTTTGTAGAAGTGAATTGTGAAGCCATCTGGCTCGGGTGCCTTGTCTGATTCGATTGCCCATATAACTTTGATGATTTCTTCTCTAGATAGAGGTTTCAGGAGAGTTTGATTGTCCTCTTGATTGATGAGACGGGGGATGTTGGAGAGGATATCTTCGGTGTCTTCTAAACTTCCTTCATTCCCAAGCCCATAAAGATTTTTGAAATGATTTTCAGCTGCTGTTTTAATTTGGTCAATCTTATTGCAGATCTGTCCTTCTTCATTCTTGATCTCAGGGATATGGTTTCGAGATAGGCGGGCTTTGTACTGGCAATGGAAGAACGAAGTGTTTTGATCTCCTGCCTTGAGCCACAGACTACGAGATTTGAGTCTCCAAAACTCTTCTTCCCGTTTGAATGAGTGGTGGGTATTTCTTTGGTGAGCAGCCTCTTTATTTAGAATTTCATGGGTGATGTAAAGACCTTCCATTCCCATTTGCGTAGTTTCCAATAGCTGAACTTCTTCATTTCTCTGATGGGAGAGGGATTTGGGGAGGTTTCTTAGCCACTCTTTTAAGGCTTTTTTTGTGGCTTTTAATTTTTTCTCCCAAACATAGCTTGGGGATCCATTGATAGGGGAGTCCCATGTAGATTGAACTGTGTCTAGAAAGCCTTCTTTTTCAGTCCAAAGAGGACTGAATTTAAAGGGGATTGGTCCAAGATCATCCTCAGGAGCCATGAGGAGTAGAATTGGCTTATGGTCTGAGGTGAGTTTGGGAAGAATTTTTGTAGAGATAAGAAGATTTTCCAGTAACAAGGAGCTTTGTAGCAGGAATCTATCCAACCGGGCAGATATGTGGTTAGTCCCAGTTCTATTATTGGTCCAAGTATATTTGCCTCTTACCGGGGCAAAATCTAGAAGGTCCCTCTGCTGCATTAATTCTTCCAGCAAAGGCAGCAGTTGGTCTTTGGTGCTGTTCCCCCCCTTTTTTCTTTTGGCTTCATGACTATGTTGAGATCTCCACCCAGGATGATGTTGTTGGGGGAGTGGAGGTCTAAAAATTCGGAGAGAGAGTTCCAGCATTCTCATTTTTCAACATAAATGACAGGAACATAGAGATTGAATAGGGCTATAGTTAACTTACTTTCTAGATGCTTGAGCTCGGTAAAGATCCAATGCTGGGTCTCATGAGAGTTAAGTAGGTGGAAGTGATCTTCAGACCAGAGAGTTGCAACACCTCCTGAAGTTCCCCTTGAGCTGACTGCTTTGCTTGCATTCTTCTTCCATTTAGACTTGTTGATATCCATAAGGGCTTGCCCTTTGATTTTAGTCTCTTGGAGCAGGAGGATATCTGAGGGCTCTATTTTTAGCAGATCTTTGACGGATTCGATTTTTGGTTGGGTCCCCAAACCTTTGCAGTTCTAAGAGACTATACGCATTATTTACCTGGCGAGGGATTTGGGATTCCTCCCTTGGAAGGTCTTGCTCTACTGTTTCTCCCGATTGTCATTTCTATTGTGCATTGGCTGCCTTGCATTTTTAGGTGTTCTGCCTCCTCTTCCCTGACTACTTTGTGAGGCTTCCTGCTTGCTCTCTTTGAGGGCTTCTCATAGATCTCTCCCTTTGAGGAGTCAAAGGGTTTTGCCACTTTTTTCTTTGTTATATCTGCATACGAGGGGATGGAGGGGCTACCTTGAGAGGCACCAGGCGAGGCAGCTCCACCTCCATCTTTGTTAGCTTGAGGATCTTCAATTTGAGCCGGAGTAATCAGATCTACTTCTGGAGGATTTGGTGAAGAGCTTCCTTTGGGATTTGGGTTCTCATCCAAGGCCTGGGGGTTCCTTTTTTCATTTCCATGTTCTTTCGAGTTGTTCCCCTTGTTGGGTCCTTTCCTAGCTGCTTTTGCATGTCCATTTTTTTGAACTGAAGTTCACTATTCTCCCTTCGATTTATCACTCTGTTCTTCAGCTTTTTTTTTGTAGTATCGTGCAAAGTGTCCATAGCCGTGGCAGTGTCTACATTTAAAAGGAATCTGCTCGTAGTTTAGCTCTTGAATGTGAGACCATCTGGCGACCGTGAGTTTTATTGCTTCTGGTAGTCCTTCTTCCATATCTACTTCCACGCATATTTGGGCACAGGAGTACTTGTATTTCTTGGTAGCCTGATCGATGTATTTACCAAGGGAGTTGCCAATGATTTGGAGAGATTTTTGATTCCAGCAGTGCAAGGGAAGGTGGGGAAGTCGCACCCATACTGGGACCGCAGTGGGAACATCCTGGGTCGGATCAAAGTCTGGAGACCATTTGTTTAGATATAAGCCTTGCGACCCCATGAAATAAGGCCCGTTCCTGAATATGAGGCTCCAATCCTCGACAGATTCAAACACGAACACGAAGAAGGCCTTGCCTACAAAATAAGATTTGATACCTTCCTTGATCAACCAGGACCCGTTTCTCTTGATCCAGTCTTCAACTGATTTGGGCGAGGGCCAGAGACCAGTAAACTGCCCTATAAGGCCTCGATCAACAAGATTTAGTGCTGAGCGGCAAGTTTCTTCCACAGGGAGGGCCACCGTGGGAATGCAGTCCTTCTTTTTTACAAATTTTTGTTGTTGTGGTGAAGGGGGCCATTTGCCGCATGCAGCCACCATCTTTTGGAAATCGAGGACTTTAGGAGGGAGGGGGGAGGGCTCCGAGCCCTCGTCGCTGGTCATGGTTGCCTGGGAGGGCATGCAGTTGCTCAGTTGCGGGCATGCGCAACGCTAATGCAGCGCAACAGCTCGATGGAGCTAGGTCCCATCAACTCTCAGCCAAAAAAATAATTTTAGTTAAGATTGTTTATGATCCTTAGTACTTAATTACAATTGATCTTTAATTATGACAAAAGAGTACTTAATTGACAAATAAAAGATAATCTTAACCACAAGATGGAGTGCTCAATCTCAATAGTGCTCAAAAGATATATTTGATGTGACCAAGAGATAATTGCCCAAGTATTAAACAAGAAACAAGATTAATACTCTTTATACCAATTTCACCAATTCACAAAGAATATTTAATATAACCATGAACAATGAATCAATAACAATAAAAGAAATTAGTGCACTTATGCACGATATCACTTGGAACAATTAGCCAAGGTTCTTTAGAGACAACGAAAAGGATGCCAATGACAATTACTCAAGAGGTTGACAATTTAAATGATTACAATTCTTTAAAAACAGTTAGCACTTCTTCAATTTATGACAAACTCTATCACAATGCCAAATTAATGTAGAACAATTAGATCTCCAATGCTATTGTGAGAGAACAAGAGATGCCAATAAGCCCAAATCCAATGACCAATTAAACAATATTAACCATTCAAGGAGATTATATATCTTGATATTAGGTGCTTTTATGAGTGAATTATTTAGTGCAAAAGTTTATATCTCTTAGATTATGACACTCACAAGAAAACATAGTGTTAGATCTTTTGTTATAAAGCAATGTAGCAACTAAACCAAAATCCAATGTTACCAATGCTAACAATCCTTTCCACAATAGAGCATTAAGCAATATCAAGAAATCTTATGCAATTTATGTTTAAATGACATCACGTGAGCAATAGTAAACTTTTAGGACAACAGTAAGTTAATTTCAAATAGAGCACTTAGGATGCAAAAGATGAAATGCACATGATTGCAAAAGTGTAAACGAGACAACCAAAATGCTAAACTACTTTGCCAACTGAAGATTCTCAATGAATTAGGTTCTTTTAGATGCCAATGCCACTGTTATGATCAGACCGTAATATGCTTATGACAGTCATCAAATTTTCATGAAACAAGCTTAAAAATGAATGCCCACTTGATGCAAGTGACTTGTGAATATGTTAGATAACTTAGGTATTAGATTAATGTCACTTAGATGAAAATTTTAGCACTCTTATGCAAATGATCAATGCTGCTAGCAAGACAGCAAGGAGTTAAAGGGTTTAGGAACCAAACTAATAGGCCTCTTGGCCTAGAAGATGATTAGAAGACTTGCCCGAAACTTTTCTAATGGAGTGACCACCTGCAACCACCAATGTTAGCTCAAAATCTCATGAATCTTGCTGCAACCACAATATGTTAGAGGCAAAAATCGAATAATAACCCAATGCAATGACTGAATGAGGCAAAAGAGGTTGCATTTAGGGCAAGGATGAAGGTTAAGAGGCCAAGAAGGGCAACAGCTAAGGGAAAGAGGCCAAAATATGTCCACAACAAGGGTGAAAAGGCCTTTAGGCTTTTTGTCTAGGGGAATAAGCACTGCCAAGGAGGGACGAGAGGGAGAGGGGGCTATGGCAGAGGAGGATGAGGCCTTTAAGGCCTACGGCTAGGGCCTAAGGCCCTAGAAAAGACAGCCGCAAGCCTTTCTAGGTCCGTGGCTAAGGGAATAGGCCCCTTAGGCCTGCGGCTAGGAGGCTGACACCTCTAGAGGGCCAAACGACTCCCCAGAATGGAGGTCGAGGCCTCTAGGAGGACCTACAAAGGGACGACAAGGGAAAAGAGGGTTGTGGCTAGCGTTTGGAGGCTAATCCAGGGCCGCGGCTCACCAAGGAGGGGAGAGAGGCCATGGCTAGGGCAATGGAGGCTAACGCTAGGCCCCAAAGGCCTCAGAAAAATTTTAGACCCTTGCAAAACCACAAATTTTAACCCAAACTTCAAAAAAATCACCACAAAATGCTATGAAAGTGGTTCCAACAGCTAGCGACTTCCTTCTTTGCTTGAACGTTGAGTTTTGAGGAGAGATAGAGGGTAGATCTTGCCTTCCTAGGCCTAGATCTGCCTCTACAAACCCCAATGATTTTTTCCAATGTCTAAAAACCCTTGAAACCTTTCCAAAATTTTAGATTAGGCTTGAGAAATCACCCGCACAAATGAAATAAATTTTTTCCCAAAACTCCAATATATACAAAATTCAAATTAAACCCCAAAACCCCAATTGTTGCAAAACAAGGGTTAGAAATATATCTACAAAATTACTTTACAAAAAATATTTACAAATATACAAGGCTTGTAAAAAAATATTTTTTGAATAATGACAATGGATCAATGTGTTTTTCGAAAGTTAGAATATTGGCCACCCTTTTAGCAAAGTAAGAAAACCAAATAAAAATTCATAAAGCCCAAACAAGGTTGGCTCTTCTCCAAAGTCTGTGAACTTAGAGCCCAAGGGCCAGTGTACTTGCAAATATCTATAAATTTTCTCAAGAAGACTTGTTAGATCATATGGTGAATTAGATCACCTAATAATAAACCAAATTTTACCAATAGAATGTTCTTATTACCAATAAATGAAATAACAAGCTTATAAATTTTTTAGCACAATATAGGAAAGCACATAACCAGCACGTACCACAGATCAATGGACAAAGAACACCATGAACTGAACTCCAAAGTCTTTTTATTATGATATCAAACGTTCCTAGTAGAGCAATGGCTCAATACCAACGTTACAAATTTACATCACCCATTGATAGCCCATACCAGAATTTTCATAGTACTTGAGAAGTAGAAAGGGCTTCTAATTATAGAGAGAAATCCCCTGTGTTCCACGGGGTCTAGTTTCCTAGCTCCCTCGCGCTCCGGGGACTTGGGGATGAGAAGGGGTCGTTTCCCCACGCTCCCGAAAAACATGGTACGCAGGGGGATGTGCCAGGGGGTCGTTTCCTTGTGCTGAGGGGTCGTTTCTGAAAAGGGG
>APFE031456715.1:111948-145054 GCA_000404065.3 Pinus taeda
TTTAAATAATCTTTTGTTTATAATTAAAATTTAACATTAGTTTTAATACTTTAGGGTTTTAATTCGTTTTTTTATAAATTTAATTCATTATTTGCCCTGGCCCCTCACTCCATTCGCAAGACGTTCCTAGTTCCACTACAGTAGAGAGGAATTGGTCCACATATAGCTCCATCCACTTTATCAAGAGGAACAAGCTTACCTCTAAAAGAGCGGAGAAGTTAATTGTTGTGCACAGTGCCCTACGTCTTGAGCATAGGAAGACACCTGAGTATTTGAAGGGACTAGCAACACGATGGGATGTTGATCCAGAGGATGATGCACAGGTAGATATGAAGGAGAGACTTGATGAGAGACAGATGGGGTTAGTTGGTGTGCCACTTAGCATGTTTGAGAATGCTAGTGATTTAGATTCAGATGGTGATATGGTTGATCTTGATTTATTCATGCAGCAACTGGATGCAGAGACTAGCGGGGCATTACCTTGAGGCTTGAGCAAAATTATGCTTGTTTATCTTTTGATATGTTGATGTTCTTATGTTATTCTGACTCTATAAAATTTTGACTCTTGATGTATCAGACTTGACTTTAGTCTTTTATAATTCTATAAAATTTTGACTCTTGATGTATGATGTATCAGAGTTGACTTTTATAATTTTTTGTCAATATTCACTGTTTAGTATTTCAATGTTCATAGTAGGAAGTGGAACATCAATATGGTTTAAACTTTAATCATAATGTATGATGTATGATTATAAATTAGAATTTTAAATTTATATGATATTAGTTAATGATATTTATATCAGTGATCATGCTTTGCAACTTTTCAATTCAAACCCAATTGTCATAGTGGACTCAATTTATAAATTATATTTTATATTTATAAGTTTTTAAGACCTTGACGTCCCCCCACGTTTCCTAACAATTGGTGGGGAGCTTTTGCATAGGCCGGTCCCACGTATCCTCACTCTCTCACCCCCTCGTCCCAGAACCTTGGTGGAACATTGGAAATCCTTCCAAGTGGAAAATAACGGCTAGTTGGCTTGATCCCCGTCAAAGTAATTTCGACCGTTGATAATTGCTTGATCATCTTTTAATTTCCACTGTTGAAAATATTTATTTTAAGGAAATTTCGAATTTCACTTAAAACCCATATTTATTAATCCAAAAAATAATTTTTTGGATTAATTTCCTCAAAAAATTGACTTTGACTTAATCACCAAGGTCCAAGGGCTTAATTTTTCTTAAAATATCAGTTTTTGCCTTGGTGGGGGGCTTCCAAAATTCAACTTTTCTTTGACTCACGAATTTTCCACTTGGAGAAGATTTAATTTCTCTAAAATTAAATTTGACTTTAAATTAATTAATTTTATGGCTTAGGATTTAATTTTATTTTTTTCCAAAAAAATTAATTAATTGACACTACAGGGAATTAATATTTTTTCAACCCTCAAATATTTTTGCCATGGTGTCTAAGTATGAGGGACAATGCACTAAAATATTTTTTACATCAGATATTACAAATTCAACCCTCAAAGGGGGAATACACCTTTACATATAGACCCTCAAAATAATTACTCAATTTTGCAACACAATATGATTTAGTATAGACCAAGTGATCTGTAATAAAATAATTTAGCCAAATAGCTTAAATTATTCCCCAACCACTTTTACAAAAACTCGATATAACACTAGGACTCACCTAAGACCTTGTCAATGAATTCCAACCTAGCTTTGGGGTTTAAGCTAGAGGAAAAACTCTGTCGATTATCTGTGTTTAGAAACACACATAATTCGGTAGGGTTGAAAAACCTCCTAGGATGAAATTCATCGCCAAAATCAGAGGCTTACTTAGGTGTTGTTACAACATTAAGCAGTCATACTAGCATCATTTACATTATAACTTGCAGAATTTGGGTTTGCAAAAACCAACTGGCTGGATGATGAATCTGGATTAAAAAAATTAAAATTCATGTCTTCGCATTCTTCTTCCTTGGATTTGTGACAAAATGGGTGCAACATCTGGCTTCATATGGGGACATGTTGCTTCATCGAAATAACATGAGAATCCAGAATCCCGCATCCAAGAAAACCTGAGTCCATCAAATAGATATCCATTCAAAATCCAAATCATCATTTACATATAGAACATCTGCTGAAACATAAAAAATCTATAACAAATCAAAGCGTAAAACATAAAGGCACGAAATAAAATTAACTAATGACAAAATTGAAATCCTAACCAGGAGAGTAGGGTTAGAAATACAATATAGAGGATGCCCATGGCATCAAATGTTTTCAACATAGTGCATACTGAGCATCTGTCGACTTTCAGGCAGGTCTGTAGGTTGCTTCTCAGATGTGCCATGTTGAATTTTGAAAATCCTAGGACTCTGACTTATCTGAATATCGCGCTGCTCCTGGCCATCAAATGAATCTAGCCTCTTCCTTCTTTTCTACTTTTTACGTTTCTTTCGGGAAGGTTGTGACATTGATGAAGATGAGGTCGGTGTACAACTTTCAACTTGATCTGGAAAATGCTCATACGAAAAATTTGGAACGTCCAAGACTTTTGTGACATGTTCCCCTTTGTTTTCATGAACCTGCTCTGTCAAGGCCGATGGATCAATCTTGCAAGCATCAATCTGATTCCCCTAAGTGTTATTCATGCCTGGATCATCTTTATCTAGCCATTTCTCAATGGAACCAATGACTTCTTTATAATAAGATAATAAGATGAAGTTTGCTTCAACGAGCTGGGAGGCTTAGGCTCTGGATCCCTTAGTCTAGGCTGGAGATCCTCGACCTACGGTTTTTCCATCATTTGCAGCTTACTCTGAAGGGTGATCTGTTCACCTCTTATGGCACTCATTTGATTAGAATGTTCATCCTTCATAGCATTGATTTCCATGGCATGATTTTCCTCCATGGTATCCATCATGTTTTGAAAGGTGATCGTCTGATTATATTGAGTAACTTCCATAACCTGTAACCTGTTTTGAAGAGATATCTGATTAGCCTATTGAAGAAAGTGTAACTAGGTTCGGTCTTCATACTGACATCATCTTTGTAAATGATGAAATAAAAGAAATAAAACTATTTTGTATGCCTTGCTGCATGGGTTTCATGAGCAAGAGGTTTATTTTTTAGTGGCTCCCATTGAGAGCCTTAGGATTTATTTCAAGTCAAAGAGTCAATGTCATGCTTTTCTTGAGCCTATGTGTAATGTGTACAAGTCTATAGAAAAGTCTAGAAGCCCTCCAAAGACAAGCACAATCCCTCTTGATGAAGTCGGCCTCCAAACAATGTAAAAAAAAAAGTCATGTCGGCGCAAATAAGGAGACACAACAGTTCATACTCTCATGTCGGCTTATGTGCATGACTAATCACTATAAATAGGCGTGTAAGATCCGCATTAGAGGACCATAGAATTCAGACATCTCTGCAACTTCAGATGACGTTCAGGATCTCGGATGCCTCTGAAATCTCAGGGAAAATTACAGTGAGGACAATCTAGAGAACTCGGATACTTCTGATGTTTTGGAGGGCAGTTACAGGATGGATTTCGGAAGTCTGTCCGCTATATTTTCGGTCTCCTCATTGTCTTGATATAGTTTCGGCCTCCTCCCAGTCTCAGTGATCACAGTCATCACTGAAGCAACATTACAATCTCGACATACTTGTGAAGAGGAGGGTCTTGAAGTGACACTCTTTATCTCGGCCTACTCTCTAGATACAGTCACAGTCTCGGCATAATTATGATGAGAAGGATTCTAGTAATCCCACAGAAATGCACTTTGTATCATGAACACAGTCATGACCTCGACATAGTGATCTCAGTCATAATGAAGATTTAGTTTTAAGGTCATGATCCTAATGAAGATCTCGGTGGTGTAGCAATGATGCAACAATGATCTAAGTGCAGCAAAGTGCAGCTATGGTGAAACAGTCACGATCTTGGTGGATCTAAGTGTAGCTCTCATTCATGTATATGGAGATCTCGTTGTTATGTTGAAGACCTTGGTGAAGGTGCAACATTGGTCTTGCAACAATAATGAAGATCTTGGTGGTGCAGTAGTGATGGCTTCAGTGTTGTAGCAGTGATGATGATCTCAACAATGATGAAGAAGAGGATTGGTGTCTTGGTCTTGGAGTGGCTAAATAGGTCAAGGATCATGGTCTTGGTATTCGTTAATTGGACTCTCTATAAGAAGAATTTTGTGTGGCTTTTCCTCTCAAAGAGTGAGAGGTTTTGGCCTTGGCAGAAAGCCAACATCTTGTGTTCTTGTCTCTTTGTTTTGGTAACTATTTGATGAACTAAGAAGACACACTCTAATAATAATAAGCGAAGATTGTGCTAATAAGAAAAGTTAAAAATACCTCACTAATAATTATCATGGCGAGAAGAATCTTATTAACCTAATTTTCCCTAGATTCTTCAACATAGCCTTTATGTCCTTTATCACTTTATCATGCTTTACTTGAATAGAAGTCATTTCCTCCTTATGATTTGTTTCCATGGTGATCAAATAATTTTGCATGGTGGCCATTTGATTAGAGTGATTAACTTTCAAGATTTTTAGCTCCTCATCATGCTTTTCTTCTATAGCTAATAACTTGGTGTACATGGATCTCATTTCCTTGGCGTGATTTGCTATCAATCTTTCTTGATTAAGTTCCATGGTCTTCATCATTTGAGTTAATTCCTTGATAAGATGCTTATCATTTTATTTTTCATCATCAATATTAATTTGATCCTTTGTCCCTGCCTTTTCACTATCCAAGATTCTTCTTGCAACAACACAAGTGGATTCATCATGAAAATGCTCACAAGGTCTGCAATATGGCAAAGATTGATGTGGTGCATTCTCTTGAAACCTTGCTACTTGGGTTTTTTATAGGACCACTTTCATCTTTCTTCATGGTGCTAATGGTACCAGGGGAATCCCTTTAATCTCCATATCTATCTTCAAAGGCATCAATAATTGATTGTAAAGAGTCAGAGGTTTTATCAGGGAACTCAAAGAACCAATCCATAGCATCTTCAGTTAAGGTGGTAATAAAAATCTTTATCCATACATCTTCATGGTCAGAATATAGGCGACACTTGTCCATACGGAGGTTGAAATTCTTGAGGTGCATCTCGACACTATAGGCATTGTTTCCTTGAAAAAGAGGAACCTCCTCGATGGCATTGATGACTTCATTTGGAAAATCATGAGGATAACCCTGAAAGTTAGTAAAATCACAAGGAGCGATCATGTCATTCATGATGAGTTGCTTAAAGGGAAAAGGAGCTAATGGATGTCAGAGAGAGATCCTTGTTCAAGAGAAACAAGAGGCCTACAAGAAGCGGGCTTCTAGTAGAATATTCTGTAAGAAATGAAAGAATTGGAGTCGCCACTTGAACAAGAATCTAGCTCCAAAATCCAAAAGGTAAAAACCAAAAAGCTAGTAAGGGAGGAGTAGATGGATATCAGGGAGGGCTTCCTGTCTGAGAAAATGAATGCTTACTAGAATGTAATTTGTTTAACCGAGCTTTTAGAGCCTTTTCAAGATCAGGAGCGGGGTTAACCAAGCTATTAGGATTTCTTCTAGTATAAGCTCTTGTGAATGGATGAATCAATGGAGTCACCACCCAAATAGGAAACTAACCTAAACGCCCAGGTGCTAAAGGCGCAGATAGAAAAATAATGAAAATATTGGTGAGAGAATGAAGGATAGGATGATGAAGAGACGAGAAGATGAAGAAGATGTCGTTGAAGCGTCGAGAACAAGACAAACTTATCCCTGACAACGATGCCAAAAAATATGGCGTTGTCGGCTAAAATGAAGGATGAAAGATCACAAAATGATGTAAAAAGAATGATTTCGTGGAAGCAGGAATAGGAAAAATCTATATCCCCAACAACGACGCCAAAATTATGTTGTGTTGCTGGCTTAAATGGAAAGATGGAAAGATATAGGATGAAGATGAAAGATTGAAAAACTGTCGTGAGGACCAAGGACAAAAAAATCTTTCCCTGATAATGGCGCTAGAAAATGTTGTCTCTCAAATTTTACATGCATGATGCGACAATGACTCATGGCAGGGGGTGTCACTCTAATCCCCGCCCTCTTCGTTCTAGCTGTCTCCCAACAAAATGCTATGGGGGGTAGTCACTATGGAGTATCAGAATGCAAGACTCGTTGGCAACCAACAAGTCTGGGAGACACGATTGAATGGCCTAGCCACTTGGTTGATTTAGCAAGTTTTAAAGCCACTTGGTTGATTTAGCAAGTTTTAAAGCCACTTGGTCGATTTAGCAAGTTTTAAGGATTAGATTAGATTAATATGTGAGACCAGTGCCTTATGAAGTCAACTATTTGCTTTATATCAATTTAGAACCAAAGACCGAATGAATAATTGCCACTTTAAGAGATGCTTGGCTATCCTATATGCTATGCAAATCCTACAATCTAAGTGAAATGCAAGATCTTGGTTTATTTTAGTTAAATGCCTAACTAAGTGTATGCCTTAATCCTTAGCTATTTTGTGGCTAGTCTCAAAAGTAGGTTGTAGAGAGAAGTTGTTGGACACCTAATCCTCTAAGGGTTGGTGTGCAAGCTGAATAGTCTAAGGAAGTCTAGGAGACCTTGGAATACGAAACCAAAGGTCATGTGAATGTACTATAAATGTATATCATTGTCAATAATAGATACACACTCATGTTTATCATTTACACTTTGTGTTTGTCATGTATGTGTTTAACATGGTATCAGAGCGGGCGATCTCCTGCCCTACTCACATTTGAGCCACTGTTTTTCGTGGTCATTCTCTATGTGCTTGTTTCCAAACCTTGGCGTTATCGAGACTCTCAGAAATCTGCACCTGTCAGAACGTAGGACCTAAATTTGGGTCTCTGCCCTGCCAAATCCTGGTATATACGTTTCTGTTGTTAGATCTCATCATTGGCTGGGTTGGGCGACGCAAAGGAGATGTTTTCAGAGCAGAGGATGAGCTTGATGACGATGAAGATGAAGGAGTAGGTTTACCGTGCTTTTGGATTTCCATGGTGCCATTGAATTTGCCATCTTTGGCAGCCTGAAATGAGGCGACTGTGCATGGCTGCTACTTCCACTCAAACACTTCATGTACAGTTGGTATTTCTGCAAATGGCTTGCAATTTTCTCTCGTGTAAGTCCTGGAACATTCATGATTTCTAGAATCCTCTTCGGAGTTGCGTACGATTTGATTAGATAGCCATGGAATTCATAAATTTGAATCAAATACATTTAATGTTTATTGCATCTTGTTCCGTCCTTTGATTCTTGGTCAGAAATGGGAGATTACACCCACAAGTTCTTGTTAGATCAGATATTACAAATTCAACCCTCAAAGGGGGGATGCACCTTTACATATAGACCCTCATAATAATTACCCAATTCTGCGATCCAATATGATCTAGTATAGACCAAGTGATCTGTAATAAAATAATTTTGCCAAATAGTTTAAGTTATTCCCAAACTACTTTTACAAAGACACGGTATAACACTAGGACTGACATAAGACCTTGTCAATGAATTCCACCCTAGTTTTGGGGTTTAAGTTGGAGGAAAAACTCTGCTGATTATTCGTGTTTAGCAACACACGTAATTCAGTGAGGTTAAAAAACCTCTTAGGATGAAATTAGTTGCTAAAATGAGAGGCTTACCTAGGTGTTGTTACAACATTAAATGATTATACTAACGTCATTTACATTATAACTTGCAGAATTTGGGTTTACAAAAAACAACTCGCTGGTTGATGAATCCGGATTAAAAAAAAATTCATGTCTTCGCATCTGCTTCCTTGGACTTGTGACAAAATGGGTACAACAAGCCCTAATTATACATTATAACTTGCAGAAATTGCGTTTACAAAAAACAACTGGCAGGTTGATGAATCTGGATTGAAAAAAAAAATTTCATGTCTTCGCATTTTGCTTCCTTGGACTTGTGACAAAATGGGTATAATGAGCCCTAAGTGTGTATATATATATATACATACATGTATAGCGTAGTATGAGGGAGATTATTTTTTTGTCGGGTAAATGTTTTATTTCCTTATAAACTGGTATGTATATAAAAAAGCTGTGTATCTTAGGTCAGTGTTTTGCTAGGAAGAATAGACCATGCCAAAATTGCATTCTTTGTAGACATAATATTTAAAACTCGAATTGGTGACCGTCCCGGTCCACATATCAAATTGGTTTTTGAACCGGAATTGGAAAAACTAGTCTGGCCAGATCTCAAAAAACTGATCTTCAAAAAAACTACATGAAATAATTAATTTTTAATGAAAAAATTATTTTAACATGTAAAACCATGTTTCCAAACCAATAGAGACAAAATATGCAAAGGTTGCTCATCTATATACCATGTAAAGGTGAATATATCAAAATGGCACTAAATGCAATACATATCAACAACAAAGTACATAATGAATGAGAATCCAAATGGCCTCTTGATGCAGGAGTATACCTTACCCTCCCAAATCAAATCTGATATTCAAAAGACTCTAGAAGGCACATCGTGGCAAGAGGACAAGATTTCCTCATTTTATGCAAAATTTGAAAAATGATCTAGAAGCCTCTAGAAGGCGTGATTCCTCATATTTTACTAGGGTTTGTTTTCTTTTGGTTCTAAAAGCAGCCTTCGAGAATGTCTAGAGAGAGGTTGATACAATGTAAAATCAGGCCAGAGGGCGGCTAGGCTTTGAGAGGCTGTGATATGTAACCATGTTTAATTTTAAGTGTATGTTCCCTATGCATTTCAAATTTGCATGTGCTTATTTTGTCCATTTGATCCCGTTTGATTTTTGTGTTTACCATGCTGTGTTTGCAAGTTTTGGTTGCCAATTGAATAAACCCTAATACATGGGAGACGAGAGTCCATTTGGTTTTACGTGGGTTGAATCCAACAGAACGAACAATGTGTTAAGAACCTTGAGTGAGGCCCAAAGTCTCAGGGCAAGGGAGTTCTCGTAGTTGCTGGCCGACGTGAATAGCCGAAGAGAGCATTGAGTCGGGCACTTGGAGCTTGGACATGATGTTGAATGAGGAAAGAGAATGCCGACATATAGAATTCACGAAGAGGAGGGTTGGAACCACGAGGGGGCACTGCGATTGTGGGCCACTCCCTCTTGTATGACGTCAAGGGGGTACCCCCTGCAAACCATCGATTTTCTCGGACTAGACTCCATTGTTCGATTGAAAGCATGGAATTGGGAGTGCACCCTCCCCCTCTTTCCACTAATGTCACAGGGGGAGGGGCCCTGTGCTGCACATCGATTGTTGATCTTTGTCATTTGATTGTAGTCGTAAGATTGAGGGCCCACACGATGGAGGAATTGCAACTGTTTTGGATCATGGATTGGTTCATGTGGTTGTGATTGTTGGATGCAGAACAGGAGTGCTTAGTCCCAAGCTCGCAGTCACCTGAGGGTTGGAATGAAAGCAGAGTAGGGTCTCTGTGCCAATATGGAAGTTGAAGCAACTGAGGTTGAGAGAGGAATAATGGTCCTATGTGTTGTTTTTGGGGAGTTCGGGTCTACGAGTCCATTGTTGTTAAATTTGTGGGCTCATAACTCAAGTTCTGGAATCGAACCATTAAGGGCTCAATTTGAGCAGACCCCTAGAATCGGTCTTCATCAATTGGTATCAGAGTATGGAAAGATTTTCGTCAGGTTGGAGAAGAAGAGAACAAGAGAAGTTCTCGAGAGAGGTTAGCATCGTGTAATAGCCACTGGATCAATGGAAGCTCGAGAGGTTCCCAAGGAGGTGAACGTGTGATACCAAAAGGTCGAGCTTAGAAGAGAGAAGCTTCGTGAGGTGTCTTGTGGAGGCTTGGTGGCAGCTCACTGTTGAGTACGAGTAGAAGCTCAATGATACATGAGGAGAAAGAAGACCAAGA
This sequence comes from Pinus taeda, assembly GCA_000404065.3. Lineage (NCBI taxonomy): Eukaryota > Viridiplantae > Streptophyta > Pinopsida > Pinales > Pinaceae > Pinus > Pinus taeda. The sequence continues at coordinate 121,879 of APFE031456715.1, forward strand.
TTGAAGATGAATGAGGTGCAACAATGACGACACATGATCAAGAGATCATAAAGATTTTCTACCGTGGGAGTAGGATGCATGAGCATAACCCTCCCCCAAATCAAATATGATATTTGGAAGCCTCTAGAAGGTGCATCATGGCAAGAGGACATGATTTCCTCATTTTCTGTAAAATGTAAAAAAATATTTGGAAGCTTCTAGAAGGTGTTTTGTGGCAAGAGGGTGTGATTCCTCATATTTTACTAGGGTTTTCTTTCTTTTGGTTATAAAGGCAGCCTACAAGTATGTCTAGAGAGAGGCCAATGCAATGTAAAATCACGTTGAGAGGCCATACATGCCTTGGGAAGCCAAACAGGCCCTGGGAGGCCATGATATGTAACCATGTTTAATTTTAAATCTATGTTCCCTGTGCATTTCGAATCTTCATGTGTTTATTTTGTGCATTCGACCCTTGTTTGATTTTCATGCTTACCATGTTGTGTTTGAAAGTTTTGGTTGCCAATTGAATAAACCCTAATCCGTCGGAGACGAGAGTCATGTTGGTTTTAAGTGGGCTGAACTGAACTAACATATAGTGTGTGAAGATCCCTGAGTGAGGGCATAAGTCTCATGGCAAGGGAGTTCTCGCAGTTGCCAGTCGACATACAAGGAACGAGAATGCCGACATACAAAATGTGCGAAGAGGAGGGTCAGAACCACGAGGGGGAATGCGATTGTGGACTCCCCTTGTTGTGTGACATCATGGGGGTACCCCCTTGCAAACCATTGATTTTCCTAGAACAATCTTCGTGGTTGGATCAAATGCGTGGAACCGAGAATAGAATTGGGAGTGCAACCCCCCTGCCCTTCCATTGATGTCATAGGGGGAGGGGCCTCACACTACACAAGCTGTTAATCTTTGTCGTTTGATTGCAACCATAAGATTGAGGGCCCACACGATGGAGGAATTGCAGCTGTTTTGGATTGTGGATTGGTATGCGCAATTTTGACCATTGGATGCAGAGTGGGAGCGCCTAGTCCCAAGGCTATAGCCACATGAGGGTTGGAACGAAAGGAGAGCAGGTCTCTGCACCGATATAGAAGTTGAAGCAACTGAGGTCGAGAGTGGAACAATGGTCTTGTGCATTGTTTTTGTGGAGTTGGGGTTTGCGAGCCCATTGCTGTTAAATTTTATGGGCCCATAATCCACAGGTTTTGGAATTGAACCATTAGGGGCTCAATTTGAGCAGACCCCTAGAATGAGTCTTCATCACCTCTAGAGTCTAGAAACAATGCTACAAGCTATGGGGCCACTGACCTACTACAATTCTACATATCACTAATCAACATGATTACTCCTCATCATGATCAAACTGGTCACCACTACTAGGCATGGGATCATCAACAAGAGCTACATAAACATCATTTGGATTAGAGTTCAAGGACTCCTTAAACGACTCTACAACCTCAATAATAGTAGTAATAGTAGCAAAACTAGACATGGTCGAGCTACACGACTAGTGTCTTCCATTGGTTGTTTGCCTTTGCTGGATTCAACCATTGGTTCTGGTTCCATTGGCACTATCAGATTTGCATTGGGATCAACCCCCCCTAACTCCATGCCATCAATATCAAAATCAACATCAATCTCAATTGGTTGAGTCTCCTCCACCCATTATGATGTTGGATTAATATTGTCCAACACAGTGGGTTCTAGATCAAGTCGTCTATTCGTCAATTGGTTGCACCTTAATCGAAGGTTGTATTACACGAAGACGAGATCATTTAATCTTTTTTGTTTTAAACGATTTCTCTTCTTCGTGTGTATCTGCTCAAGAGTAGACCAATTGTGCTCACAACTAGAAGCACTGGAAGTGTGGCTGAGGAATCTAACTGCAAACTTTTGCAATTGAGGACATTGGTTGTCAAATGACTCCCACCAATGTACTATAAAGACAAAGGCATTAGTTAGTTCATTACTTCATTATAAAAAACTTTAGATTCTAAGTTTGGCTAAAGAAACTAGTATTTACAATTTGAATTGTAATTTGTAAACAATTCAACTTCAAAAGAAAAACAAACTGGAATTGCTTACTTGGTTGATCCACATCTCTTGCCATCTTTGCCAAGTTTTCGGCAAAGATACCTGCGACCTTACTGAAAAGACTAAGCTGTTTATGTATTTCCAATTGGTCGGAATGCTTAGGGACCATGCGCTCCAAGCAATCATACAACCCATCTTTGACCTCCCCAGTGTGCTCTTCTCCTAGCCGAGCTTTATAATGATACTTTGGGTTCAGGAAATACCTGGCTGCATGTATAGGGAAATGGAGTTGATTGTTCCATCTGTTATCATTGATCTCCCAAATAGGCCCATATTTACCTACTTTAACCTTGTATGCTACTTGTATATGCTCCTTTGACTGATCCATAGGCTCCTAGATGTACCCCACGGCCATTTTTTCTCCACCCACCATCCGTAACACCTTAACAAGGGGCTCGACAGTTTTCACAACCTCTTCATTCTTTTTCCAAAATGACTCATCAAAAAATTTCTTTTTGGTGTCTTTTCCATCTTGTTTATGAGCCCACTGAGATGAATTCCATTCGTCAGAAGAAAACATTTTCTGCAAGTTTTGTTGCTGAGAATTGAAATATTGCAACAAAAGGAAGTGTGTTGCAAATCTTTCAATTACAGGCCTATCAAGCTCCTTACCCCCAGTGTTTTTCCTCATTAGGCCAATACCCATGAGTGGTTGTAGATGTATTTTGTGATGCACTTGGCATGTTCTATAGTGTCTTTTACCCTCTCCACTTTCCCTATGTCCTGAAGCATGAGGTCTATGCAGTGTGGAGCACATGGAGTCCAAAATATGGTCCTATATTTGGACTCTAGTATCTTTTCAACAAGAACATAGTTTGAGGCATTATCTGTGATGATTTGCACTACATTCTCCTCCCTCATTGCCTTAATCATCTCATCCAAAAGCTCAAATAGAAGGTTTGCATCCTTCACCCTGTTAGAAGCATCAATTGATTTCAAAAACATGGTTCCTTGAGGGCAAGAAATAAGGAAATTAATGATAGTGCGGTTCTTTCCATCGGTCCATTCATCTGACATGATGGAACAACCTATTTTGGCCCATGACTCTTTATACTCTGTGAAATATTCATCAATGCAAAAAATCTCTTTTTGCAAAGTACTTCCCCTCAAGTCATGCACACTAAGTGTTGGAATCACGATTGTTGTTACACCAAAACCCGCAAGTGTTAGTAAACAGATGCATCCCCAGAGTTAACAGATCCATGAGAGGTGGTTAAGTACATGTCGCGAAACACGCGGGGAGCGCTAGTTATCCAATGTCCAACAATCTCCCCCTAGCACGAGCAGGGTGTGATTTGAACTCGAGACTTTTGGCTCTGATACCACTTGTTGTAATCACGATTGTCGTTACACCAAAACCCGCAGGTGTTAGTAAGCAAACACATCTCGAGAGTTAACGGATCCATGAGAGGCGGTTAAGCAAATGTCGCGAAACACGCGGGGAGTGCTAGTTTATCCAATGTCCAACACTAGGGCCTTTGAAGCCCTTTCCTGCAGATATAATAGAGTCCCACATAGCTTGGTAATAAGGTGAGTGGGCGACATTAAGGGGGATACCTACATCATACCACCATCTAGTAATGTATTGAAAAATAACTTCTTTGCATTGCTTTTTCCAATGGTTATCCAAAGGGGGTTGAGTTAGACTTCGTTGGAAGTGGCATTAACAGGGGCAGTGGCGGGGGAAGTTGAGAAATAATGCTTGATGTTCATTCTCTTTTTACCTTTAGATTGTTGGCCTTGATTATTAGACCCAAGAGTAGGAGGAACATAGTGGGAGGGGTTATGGACATTGGTGGAAGGGATAGAAGAGGAGTCTTGAATCTCAAAATCTTCATATCCATCAACTCACATGGCTTGTAAAATTTCCTTCTTCCTTGCAATTTCTTTTTGGATAGACTTATCCCTAGCTTTATTCTTCTCAAACTTCTCAAGGTATTTTGCCAAATATGCCCTATCACTTCATTTGGTGCTTTACATGGCCTCTTATCCCGGCCAAGTGTTGTTTCAACCTATAAATACCCCTTCCTCCAATAGATTTTTGGCAATATTTGCAAATCATTTTGCCATCAATCATATCACAATGAGCCCATACAATATCCTTGGCTTTTGGAGGCATGATGGCTAATGAAATATTTGAAATTTGCAAAAGAAATAAATGTGCAATTTTTTTTTTTTTGCAACTAAGTAAAATGGAAAACCTAAGATAAATTTGGAAAAAAATGGGGCAGATTCTACCTACAAAGAGGTTGAAATTTAAGACTTGAAAACTAAAAGTTGAAATTTGAAAGGACACAAAAAGTTTAAATACATGGACAACAATGAAATATTGATTTTTTCAAGTGAAAATCCTTACCTTGAAATGAAAACTAGCTGCCTTAGCCTCCTCTTGAAGATGTCGACTCCAATAGATAGCTCCAAAGTTGTTCCAAGATGACAAACACAACTCAAACTCTCTGTTGTTCCACAACTCTAGCAAAAACTCAACACTCTCCAAGCTCACAATGAAGCTCACAAAAGCTCCAAATGAGGTGTGAGGCAAATGAGAGGGGAGAAATGCTTTCAAAGGTTGTTTTTGGAGGGAAACAACCCCTAGTTTCCCTCAAAACCACTCATGCATGCCCAAAAGAACTATTCATGGGGTCTGCGGCTACACTGGTAATGACCCGCCTAGTTTATGATGGAACTAGCCGGTTTATGGCCGAACAGGTTGGTTTGGTACCAAACCGGTGGGTTTATGACTGATTTGGTACCAAACCGACGGGTTTATTGCCGGTTTGGTACCAAATCGACGGGTTTATTGCCGGTTTGGTACCAAACTAGGGTTTGTCTGGGCCCAAACTGGGTTGATCTCGAGCCTAATGAAGCAATCGATTTTGAATAATATGTTCACAGAGAGGCATGAGATATAAAAATGTTCAAAAACACTGAAAGATTGAATTGTAAATTGAAACCCAAGCCAGATAGGTCAACAAAAAACAGACTATAAGATCAAAATTCAAAATAAGCAAGGGCATGACATAGACTAAGTAGATGGATCAGAATCACTAGCGACAACCTAAATTGGGTCTTCGTTGTTGCCGGGATTGCTACCAATTGGAGGAGGGATGCCCAAATGATGCTCAATGCGATCCAAATGTTGGTATAGTTCCCTTAGGTGACGATGGAGGTGTTACAAAGAGTAGAGGATGTTAGCTCTATGCCCAAATCGATTTATCAGAATTTAGTGAAGGAGAAACTTCGGGTTCTAGTATAAGTTGATAGTATACATGTATTGGTTAAAGCGAACTTTAGTGTGGCCCACGTCTGACACCTAGTTAGCTAGCTCAGGGAGAACCTCAAATAAGAAAAGTTGTTGTTGCGTTGAGGCTCCCTTACATTCCATGTGCGCGATCTCTTCCTGAATGGGGCTTGGAGTAAGGTCTTGAAAATTGGCAATTGTTTCTTCTAGGTGGTGGTGGGTATGAGAGTGACCTCAAGAAGCATGCTCTTGATAATAAGCCATCCCTTGGCGGACACCTTCCTATTGACAAGGCATGGGGGACGCTGCGACAAGAAGACATGATCAAGAAGTTAGGGGTAGAGGGGAATAGGCGGGCGACCAAGAAAGAGAGGCCACGTAGGGAGGGGTAAGGATCATATGGTAGGGGGTCATATAAAGGCATAAAGTCAGGGAGGCAGGAGCTAACAACAGGCTGCGAAGAGGGAGAACCGTAGAACGAGGGGAAAGGTTGAGGTTTACGAGAAGGGTAAATTGGAAGATGCGTGAGGCTATTGGAGGTGAGTTGGGGAAGAAATTCGAGACCATAGCTAAATGAGAGCTGCAGGGGTAGCAATCAATTGAAAGGGAAGCAAAAAGAAAGTTTGGAATTAGAGCACATGTGTAAAAAGAAACAAGACCATGGAAGGAGAGCAAACCAAAGATAATGTCGACTCCTAGAGCAATTTTCCACGACCCTACTCTGAAAACCTACTTCAAAAGCTGCTACATGCACTACAATTCAAATTGGAGAGGGAAATAACACCAACTTAGTATACCAGGGAACCAAATGTATGGCGCCTTTGAGGACTCCAACTGGGGAAATGAAATTGCCAATTTGGCAAGTAAGATTCCAGAGTGAAAGGATTGGGCCTAGCTAAAGCTCAAAAAAGTGGGCCGACTAGTGCCCATGGAGTGAATTACACGGTCCTTAGAGGGGATGACAAACATGGCAAGCCAAAACCCAAATCATCTGAGAGGGAGTGATAATGTTGGGAGGGAGGTAATGATGGCACAAATATGCAATTATATTTCACACAAGCCAAACCATGGTAGGCCTGGCGAGGCATCTTGTAATCAATGTTGGTGGCACAATTCATAGTGGTTCAGGTGGCCAATGATGCACTCGCGTGAGGCATCCTCAAGTGAGGCGTTAATAAGACATTGTTATGGGGACGTGCTGCCACGTCCCCTAGTTACTTGGTTTGGTGGGGCGATGCCCCCCCCTTGTTGGAAACATTGTTAATCTTGGGGGGGGTGTGAATCAGTGTTAAGGCTAATTTATGTTTTAATGCCATTTCTTAATTTCTCTTTTGACTTGGCAATCATTCATGTGACCATCAACAACATATCATTTAGTAGTAATGTAAAATAACACATGAACACATCACAACATCGTGAGCAACATACACTTATGACAAAGAGGATTTTATTGTAGAAACCTAGAAGGGAAAAACCACCGATCTTTGTTTTATGATGTAAATATGAGCTCCTACTCTATTGCATCAATTTGTTTATGAGCCACCACCCACAGGGAGCACTAACTCCCTTAGATTGTCTTTGCTAGCCACTACTAACAGGAAGCCCCAATTCCCTTCTTTGTAGACACCTGTTCAGCGTACCTGAAGCACCAACTTCAGGATTTGTGCAAGCACCAACTTGTAGGAGGCCCCAACCTCCAAGCTATCTTCATACACCTACTACAATGGAAGCCCCAACTCCCTGTTTTGTAGGCAACAACCTACACTCAATTGGCACTCGCTGCCTCGTTTCAGCTCTGCAATCACCAACTAGGCTCTCTGTTCTCAACCCTCTTAACTCTTTGTCCTTTGCTCAATCTGGCCACTCTTCAACAACATGCTCAACATCCTCATGCACCCAACTCACTCTTCAACAACTCGTACTATTTTTAGTATACATAGCAATCCTCTGATTTCAACGTTCAACACTTCAACAACATACTCAATATTGTATCCTCGACCTTCATACAATCTGCATCTCAACTCTTAGCCTTTACTATTCCTCAGGCTCTCTCGACCTCTCTTAACAACCCCCACACATTCAGAGCAATCAACGCTGCCACACAATGCCTACATCCCCCCCCAATCAAACTCAACGTTCTTGAGTTTTGTTCCTCTCTTACGCAGGGAATGATGCTGGACCTTCTGCACATCACTCTGCTCGAGTGTTCTCTCAGCATGGCAAACCATTTTGCTGTTACATCAATCTTCTTAGTCACACAACTCGAACATTGCTTACTGGGCACAAAAATGATCTGCATCAACAACCAAAGTATGACAAAATTTACTCAACCATCATACATAGTCACGGTCTCCATTGCTGCTTTGTAAGGTACACAAGACTTGAGAAGAACGATCTTCAACACGCCATTAGAACCCTTAAATTCTTTACTATGGCACCTACTGCTTGTCACTACACTATTGTACAAACACTGTACTTAGGAATGGCTCTCCATGTCATGGACTTAGTCTCAATGTGAAGAGCCATAACTCAAGTCATCAACCTCTACCAACTCCATTGAAATTATGTACCAATTTGAGCAGTGCTATGCCCATGCCCCTTGATTGCAGCTTGAAGTTCACCATCAAACTTAACTCCATCAACGCCTCTGGTGCATTTCCATACTTAGTGAAGTCGCCAAATGTTGCCAACCCGTTCATGTCATTTTAACCTCGACTATAGAGCAATGCCACTCTTGGCACAACTGCCAAATATAAAGGATCATTGCCAAAGCTACTGACCCTTTTGAGCCTTTGAACATATGCCCCTTTGAAATATATGATCGCAGTGCTTATGCTCACAACTCCTTGCAATAATCCTAAAGGGCTGTAACTCTCGTAATTAACAGTGTTTGCTGCGACAACCCCTTGGTCACATTACACATGCGAACATAGCATAATTGGCTCCTTGGCGCCCCTTTTGCTAAGCCTCAAGGGGCTTAAACAACATGCACTAACCTTTCGCGCCCACGGTCACAACGTGCACACAAAAACTAGTCTTGGAGCTTTACCTTAGCCCCCAACAAAAATCAATTGTGCACCTTCGTTTTCTTCTAGGGAAAACTTTCTGGGCTTACGTGTCTCGGTGGGACTGCCAGCAAACCTTCTTTGTGTGCCAGTTGTTTTGCCATGTTTCCTAGAGCTCTGTCACCCCGGAGATATAAACTCGAGCTGCTTTTGAAATCGCTGGGGACTATCCTTCGGGGTTACATGTTTTGATGGGACCACACCCCGCGTAATTACGAAATAGTTGAGATTGCGTGTTACACCATCAAATGCTTGGATCCAGTGCCGCTATGTCCTATTGCCCCATCACCTCGAACATTTTAACTTGGGTTGCGATGAAAAACTTTGGGATTAACCTCCAGGGCGATGTGGCCCGATGGGAACTCTACAACAAATATGAGCAAATCAATATCCACTTGAGGTGATGTGCCTTTGCCACCATGTTGACTTGTCTGCCACCAATTCCAACCGCCATGTGTCACGCTCAGAGTGTTGCCACATGTCACTTATTTTCGGCCCACTTGGCCACCCAAAAACACCAAATTTGCATGCCACATGTCACACCCTCATTGGTGCAATGCTATGCTGATGTCATCATGCCACTGTGTCTCCACATCTAATTGGAATGTGCCATGTGGCCTTTGTGCCAACTCGGTGCTGCAAACACCTCTGCCACGTTCGCCCAGCTCCCTCATCCCCAGATGTTTGGCTTTTCACTCCCTCGAGATCTTCCAAAGTCCCTCTTCTGGGGTGATGTGGCTAGTGGGTTGCTTCGCCAACCAATCACTGCTCGTTTCGCCTACCGGTGTCCTCTTGGTGCCATGTCACCCTAGAACTTCTCCTTGCGCCAACCTTTGTAACTTTTGGGGTTACATGTCTTAGGCGGGATCCGCGCTGCACCTCCTGAGCTTCTATTGGTCCACCTTCGTGCCGCTGTCATTCCACTTGCCACTTGTACGCTGACAGTGTTGCGGGACCTATGGCTAGGTCACCAAGTTTGACTTTTGGCCTGCAAACTTTGACCGACAATAATTTTGATCCTAGAGGCCTTTTTTGGACTTCAACATACTATTGGAAAGCTCTTTCCAAGTACTATCCAACTACACCATTTCCAAGAACATGTAAACTGATCTCCTAAGACAAAATGCCTTCAAAGCTATAACTTCCCCTTTGGCTCTGTCCAAGGCTCCAACTCAAATGGGATAAGCAACATACCACATCAATGCTAATCACACTATGCACCTACCATTTTAACCCAGTTAAAATCAATGCTAGTCCAGTTGGCGTCAAAGCCAATACACTTGATGCCACCTGCCATCCTAACAATGCCGATTGTACGACACCCTTTTGCAATATTGTCACCCTATCTGGGAGAGGATTCTTGTTGAATAAGTTTCCAACACTTGTCTTTGATAGGTGACTCCTGAAGGAGGTTCCAAGTGGAGGAGAGTGCTGCTTGAGAGTCCAAACAACCATATTTAGCTAGCAGATCTGTAACTTTGTTGCTAGACCATCAGATGTGGGATGGAATGATGATTGAGATTTGTGTTAGAAGGGATGAGGCCTTGCAGATGAGTTCCTCAAGGTGCTAACTTAATGAGACTTTATGGACTGGAGTGCCATTCTAAAGCTTGCTAATCATGTTGATGATAAGCTGAGAGTTGCCTTCTACAAATATTTTGGAGTAGCCTTGAGCCTGTGCAATTTTCAGCCTGATGATTAAGCTAGTGAGCTCTGCTGCATTATTGTTGTTGATGCCCAAGGATCCAGAGTAAATGAAGAGAGGATGGCCATTATGGTCTCACAAAATACCACCAAAGGTAATTGGGCTTGGATTCCCCTTCGAGGCATCATTGAAATTGAGCTTAAAGAAATCGCGCGGAGGAGGGGCCGAAGCAGAAGGGATGGTGAGCAGAGTAGGGGGTGAGGGGAGGTGAATGGTGAAGGGTTAAGGGGGGAAGATGCCAACGAAGGAGGAGCTGGGCTTGCTCTCCGTGAGCTTGCCAGTTAATAGAAGACCAAGGGGAGGCAAGAATGGATTCATTGATGTTGGTTAGAGTTGAGTTCCAAATTGAATCAATGAATAGGAAGGACCCTTTAAAAATTCTCCTAATTCGTTCTTCCTATAGGATGAAACCTGGGGAGAGTACCCAAATATGGTTGAGAATCGGATTGGAAAAGACAAATTTTCATCAATTGACAATAGTGTTGAGGATGTTGTGGGGATCTCTATCTGAGCAAGAAAGCCGATCCTCGAGTTGAGCCCAGAGTGAAGTAGCAAAAGTGCAACTGTTGAAGAGATCCTCCAAATTTTTTGAATGAAAACAACATAGTGGGCATTTGGAAGGGCCTTGATAATTGCGTTTAAGAATATTATCCCATGTTAGTTTTTTGCTTTGATACAATTGGCAAAGAAAAAAGGATTTTTTTGTCCAGGTATGCTGTTTCCAAATTTTGGTCCAAACCTCTTCTGTTGACAGGTCGTGATGGTCTACTTCCAAGTGATAGGCCTCCTTAATGGTGAATGTGCCTTTTGCAGAGTGACCCCATTGAATTTTGTTTGGTTGAGTTGAAATGGGGATGAGCCTCAGTTGAAGATTTCCCCAAAAATGTTGCCAATGGTCATCCGATGGCTTTGGATACCAAGACATTGGCGGAAGTCATTGGCGCCATTTATGGATGGGCTCTGATTCGTGCCAGTAGTCTGCCAATTTTGTTAAGCTCTGAGAAGTCATGTGCCCCTTCATACAGGTCAAATGTTGGTTTTCACCCAGATTTGGGAATTTCTACTAGGAATCCTCCCAAAACAGTGCATGCGGCCGTCCTTAATTTCCCAAAAGTAGTGCTATTGGATTAAATGCATGCCTTTCTTAGCTAGAGACCATATGGATGAGCCTGGAACCATAGAATTTAGACAAAACAAGAGCCGTGATGGTGTATATGTAGCATATTTGCAATGCCAAATGCTTTGCCATAGATCAGGGCCACCTTGAATCCATTTCCACCAGATTTTAGCACCCAAGATCATCGCCATGGTGATGGGGTCCCTCAAATTGAGTTTGCCCTTGAGTTTAGGTTTGCAAAGTCTATCCCAAGCCACCAATGACCATTTGCATTCCATGGTGGAGCCTCCCCAAAGAAATTTGCATTGGATTCGCGGACGTTCTTGAAGAATTGATGTAGGTGCCATTAGTGCAAAACATAGGTAGATGGGAAGGGCTCAGAGAACTGTTTTTAGAAGGATAAGTTTGCCTGCAATATTCAAAGAGCGGAATGTCCACCTTGCCAACTTGCTGTTGATCTTAGATAGGAGATCCTCCTAAATACTCCATTTCAAAGAAGTTTCAAGCTATGGGGCACCTAAGTGCTTCGAAGGAACTCTGCTTTTTTGGAAGCCCAGGATGTCAATAATGTGACGTTGAATAAGGAGGGGGGGTATTGAAGAGAAAGAATTGGGATCTAGACTTATTGACATTCATGCCAAAGGTAAGAGAGAATTTATCTAAGATTTGATGGAACTCACTAGTCTCAAAGATGGAAGGGGTGTCCATTCTCATGGTATCATCAACAAATTGCTGGTGAGTAAGGGGAAGATCCTCACCAAATAGATGGAGGTCTTGCTGTGATTGATTGGAGACAACAAATTTAAGAGATCTTACCGGCCCTTCCACACCCAAAATGAAGAGGAATGGCGAGAGATGGTCTCCCTGTTAGATGCCGTGAGAGGATTTGAAAGGGGCGGTGGGGGAGCCATTAACAAGAATGGAAAGTGAGGCAGAGGATAGAAGATTGTCGATCCACTCGACCTAGTCAAGAGAAGCCAAAGGCCTGTAGAACCAAGAGGAGTTATTGCCAATTAAGCTTATCAAAATCCTGAGAGAGGTCGAGGTTAAGCAACATTCTAGGTTTACAAGAGAATTTCAAGGAGTGGATAGCTTCATGAGTGACCATGATACCATCAAGAATTTGCCTACCTTCCACAAAGCTTGTTTGTTTTGGAGAAATGAGCTTTGGGAAGAGGGGCTTAAGGCAATTGGCTATGATCTTAGTAATAATCTTATATATAATATTGTAGAGAGCAATGGGTCTGAAACCATTAGGCTCTTCCACTTTATCTCGCTTTGGGACAGTTGTCGCATAGAATGTCTAGGCACCATGACAACGACTCAGATTGGGGGCTGTCACCCTGATCCCCAATCTCTCCGTTTAAGATGTCTCCCTACTGCAGGCTAAGGGGGGTAGACCCTATGGAAAAATGGAATGAAGAAGAACTAGTTGGGAATCAACCAGTTCGGGAGACACAGTGAAGCGATCAAGTACTTGATTAAGATTTAACAATACTTATAGGATTTAATTATATTTTAAACGATTGATACTAGTGCCTTATGGAGTCAACGATCTTGCTAGGGAAATTAAGATCAGTAATCGATTAGCAACTACTGCTTAGATGAATGGCTATCTTATATGAAATGCAGATCTTAAAACTAATGTGAGGTGCAAGAATCTTGGTTAAGTTTAGTTAAATGCCTACTTAAATGTGAATCCTTTGATCCTTTCTGTGTTGAGCCTGATTTCATAGTAATTGGTAGAGAGAAGATAAGGCGAAGCACACTAAGGTGTGATTAACAATACCTCTCCTGAAAATCTAACATACCCGGTGCCTCCGGCGCTGCAGAGAGATGTGGCTCTGACGACTGCAAGGTCACGGTTTTAAGTACTATTAAAAGCATGCTTCTCAAGCAAAGATGGATGGATACCTATCTCTCTATCGACCAAGTTTATGCTTGGAGGTAAATTTTATTCATGCAAAGCTAACTTATATGCAAATGCACCAGAGGATGGGATGAAGTTAGACTCGAGGATCAGAGAACACTTGTGTTGCAAAAGCCCTCAATCACCAAAATTAAATGTTCGCTTTATTGGATGAAGGCTTAAAAATAAACCCCTGAAAATATTACAATTAAACCACAAGCTTATTTCAAATCTTTCTGATACAATTATAGCTCAAAGAAAACAAAAACTTCTTTGCAATTTAATATCAATGTCAACAGATGCTCAAAATATACTCAGCTTAGGAAACAAAGATATGCAATCTTTTATAATTCCACAGCAGAGCACTTTAACAATTACTTGAAAATATCCACACATCAAATAATTCAAGTAATGACGATCAATTTCGGTAGATGCAAAATATTCTAGCAATTAAATTTCTAGAGATCCAAATACTTTAAAACACCATGAAATTTAAATGTTAATCAATTCCAATCCTAGAATTAAAATGATTTATGCTTAGTGACTCAAATCTAGGAAATTTTACCACTTTCCTATAGTTAATCTTTAGATACATTTTTTTTTTTTAAGTGCGTTTAACTATAGAGAAATGAAAAAATGTCAATACCACAAAAGTTTTCTTTAGAATTTTACACTTAACACACAAAAAGAACACCAAGAAGGAACTAAAGATTGACAAATTCAATTAGTCCTTAGGAAAACTATTTCAATGTGCTAAGTTTTATGAAGCAAGACTTAATGCAGTAAATGATCAATTAAGACTTTTTAATGTGACCAAAATAAATCAAAAGGATTTAATAATGCTTTAAATTTTTTAATGGGCCAGACGTCATATAAATTTTTTTAAAATCTTTTAATGCGAAACAATTACTTTTGATTTAAATTTTTTAGGATGTCTTAAAGTCACATGAGAAATGAACCCTTTTTTATTTTTAGTTTTTTTACTTTTTAGGTTTAGGGTTTTGGATTTATATTTTTTTATTTTCAATTCAAAAAATAAAAAAAATATAAAAAGGAATAAAAGAATCAAAATCCAAATCCAAATCAAAACAAAATGAAAAATGAAATTTGAAAATAAAAAAAAGTTTAAAGTTAGAAAAAAAAATATATATTATTTTTTCCTTATTTTTAGTATTTCTTTAAATTAAAAAAATAAAAATAAAAAAAACAAAAATGAAAGCTCACAAAAAAACAAAATCGAACTATCTAAACAAACCTAAACTAAATGAAATCGAAACAAATCGAAACTACACAAAACAAAGCAAGTCGAGTTTTATAGTTTTGCAGGTCGATGGAGTGTGTTGCGATAAGGGAAAGGAATGAACAGAGAGCGAGGGAGAGCAGAGCTGCTCGACGGAGAAGATGTAGTAGCAAAGACAACTAACATATAAAAAAATTTCCGAAATTTTCTGTTGAAAACCCCAAGCAGCAAAAACGATTTCGAAAGTTTTTCAGAGAAAGAGAAATTCTGAATCCAGCGGATGGTAGCTCAATGAACCCTTAGAAACTTTCTGAGAAACTTCTGATTTAGTTGATATGTTCTGCTTCTGATTCATTAATGAAACCCATACCCCTTCGGATTAAGGGGGGGAATGTTGGACATCTAATCCTCTATTCCTTATCTTATACACTTAGAGCTTCGTTCCATTTATACAATCCCATGGTCTATGGACCATGGGTAGGTCTATCCAGCTGACATTACATTACAAAAACTAGGGTGGACAACATTGTGACTCTATTATACTTTCGCGCCCACAATTCACGGAGCTTTTACAAGAATACTTGGTCAAAACTCGGGCTTTAAGCCCCAAAACATGCCTTGGGGGGATTCCATGCCCAACAGAAAACTTTGCCCACCATTCGAGAATGGATCGGTGAGACAAAAACCTCTCAGAGTGTAGATCATCACCAAAAAAGTAGGTTTACCTAGGTAATTACATAAATGACACGGATCTGCTAAGATTATTTACATTATACATATGCAGAAAGGGTTTACATAACATCTTGGAAGTGAAATTGATGATGATAGTTGTACGGCACGAACACATCGATCGGGCGCTATCCCTTTTGCGAAAAAAGGGGGTGTACTGCTATGGGTTGTTGACATGTAGTGGTCAATAGGATGTCAACAATGCCATGAGCTGTGTTATAAAGCTCCAATAAGCGGTATGGGTGTCATGTCGTTATGGTTATCATGTTGTTATGTTTTTCATGTTGGTGCTTCTCAGCAGGATGATCATTGTAAATACTACAACGAACTAAGTTATAAAGCTCCATGGGCAGTATATTTTGCTTTTCAACGGTCTTGCTAGTTGTAGGTGTCATTGAACACCAAGGATGGTGTTCCCCCAAGGGGGAGGGTTTTGTAACAACCTTGGTCAAAAATCCATGTAATAAAGTTAATAAAGGAAAAATAATAACCATGGTCATGGGACGCGTATCCCAAGCTGAATGCTGGGTAAAAACATAGTGATGGGGATCACTTGTGATTAATTAATGACTATGGAAATTGACAAAGACAATGGCAAAGGCTTTGGAAAGGCAAAGTGGCAATAATTGACATTTTATTTATGAAAATAATGGAATATAGGAGAAAGGGAGGTGAAAGGTCATAGGTTGCATGTGAGGAGGAAAATGAAGGAAAATAATGGAAAATGAAGAAAATAGAGGCTCCTTAATAAAAGGGCTTCTGAGGATCAGTTCATGGATTTTGTTGGTTCAGTTCTGGAGCCCTCATATTCTACTCTCTATCTCTCTCATACTCTTGGACACAGAATTTTCCTGGAGCACTCTTGGAGGAGTGTGGCATACTTGGAGTTTTGGAGCAAGAAGACAAAGGAAGAGCGGGAAAGCGCAAGAGGACATCATATCAGCAGCTACAATGGGTTTTGCTTGCAGGTACTGAGTTGCATGTATGATTTCCTTGCTAGTTTTGGCATGCATGGCACATGCATGTGGTTTCTTGGTTATGATCTGTCAATGAGTTTCTTGCTCATTGAAGTAGGTCTAGCACATGTTAAAGTGCTATAGATAAATCAAAAGGTGAAAAGAATTATGTTAAAGACCTTAAGGGTATGTTACATTGTGTATAAGAGTCAAGGAAGTTACCTCCAAGCAAAGTCAAGCCCCCTCCTATGCAAAGGCACCATCAAAGAGTCTCCTTCAAGCATGTGACACCACCAAAGAAACCATCCGAAGTAAGCATAACAAGTCGGCCTGCAAACAGTCTACATGTCGGCCTTCTAGTCGGCCTAAAAGGAGGGACAATCCTCTATAAATAGAGGTTGGCCACTCCATTACAACATCCATCAAGTAACTATGAAATTTGCGAAGAGAAGAGGCTAGAAAAAAGGTAACAAAGGACAAATAAGAGGCCTTCTAGGGCAGTGAAGGAAGGAGGAGAAAAGCCGAAGTGGAAAGCACTATTTTCTAGGGTTAATACAGTCACACGTGCGAGAAAAGATAGGGCAGTCTGCGGATATATCAACAGTAAGGTCACAATCACATGTTCATCATTTGTTTGGGTTAGAAATTAGGCATCCAAGGCCTTTCAAGGCAAGCAAAGAAGACTCTCTCTCTATCGAAGGTAAAAGGACCCTAATTCTCTAGGGTACCTCTCTCACGTGCAAGAATTAGGGCTGCAGTGCTGTCACACTAAGCTTACCACCATACATCAAGAAGGAACTCGGATGATCAAGAGAAGGAATGAGTATCCTTAGGTGAAGGATATCACTAAGTAAAAGTATCTCCTCTAGAAGATCTACTAACATTGGAAGGAAGAACGAAGTGCTAGAAGAAGGACGAAGTGTTGGGGAACGAAGTGCCAGAAGGAGGTGAACAAAGTACCGGGAAAACATAGTGCAGAGAAAAGGAAGAACTTAACTTGTGCTTGGAGGATCTTCTAGTCAAGGGTCTAGGGTTTGGCATTGATCAAGAAAGAAGCTTCAATAAGAGAACACTTACCAAAGGGTTTTCCTCTCAAGAGAAGAGAGGTTTTGGCCCTGGCAGAGAGCCAACATCTTGTGTTCTTGTTTTTATGTTTTGATAAGTGTTTGACGAAGTACACACACATGCATTAATAATAATAAGAAGAAGATTAAGCTAATAAGGAAAAGTAAAAAGACTCCACAAATTGTTATCAAGTCAAGAAGAATCACACTACACCTAATTGCCCTAGATTCTTCAACATGTTATCAGAGCTAAGGTGACACATCAAGGAAAGGGCATCTCAAGAACACTCACCAAGGAAGGACATCTACAAAAGTTGAAGCATCAAGCCAAGAAGTCTTTATCATATGAAGGACAAGAAGGTCTATCATCTATCATTCATTAGGGGAGACTACAAAGCTAGAAGAAGAGCCTTATATAAAGGCACCTACAAAGAAGAGTAGATCAAAGAGGTAACTACATCAAGCCACAAATCATCAAGCAAGTCTCATCATCAAGCAAGCTCACTTGGAGAAGACATCTTGAGGAACATCAAGATTCAAGGAAAGCAAGCCATCAAGACTTCAAGGAGAAAAGAAGTCAACTACATTTCAAAATCTATCAAGTAAGTATATGTCCCCTTCTGAATATACATTAATGTCTTTTTGCAAGGAAAGCAACAAATTGGTAGGTACCAATAACTTTCTTGCATGGAAGAAGAGGAATGATTTACTTCTCAAGGAGAATGAACTTCTAGAACATGTCAAGGGGAATATCACTATCCCGGCTAAGGAACAAACCCAAGCCTTAGCCAAGTACAATAAGGATGAGACAAGAGCTCAAAGGATTTTAATAGAATATCAAGGACTCTCTCATTCCTTATGTCTCCAAATTTGAAACATCAAAAGAAATTTATGATAAGCTAGTAGAGCTATTCTCAGTATTCATAGTCGGAAAAGTGATATCTCTAAGAAATGAATTTTACAAAATGAAGATATCAAAGGAAGGAATAACTCCCTACTTCATGAAGATATTTGAGATGGGGGATCAACTTCAAGAGCTTGGGGAAGTCATGTTTGACAGAGAAATGACAACTGTAGTACTCAATGCTCTACCTGAGGATTGGGACAACTTCACATCAAGCATATATGCCAAGAAGGAAGCAACCACACTTAGTGAAATGTGGTCTCTATGAAAGACAGAGGAAACCAGACTTAAAGCAAAGGAAGATGTGGGATCAAAGGAGCAAGCATTTGCTACCATGGCCAAGAGAAAGGGAAAATTTGGCAAATTTGGTCCACGAAGAACAAACAACAAAGACATGTCCAAAATCCAATGCTATGGATGCCAAGAATATGGACACTACAAAAGGAATTTTCCTAAGCTTAAGAAGGACAACAACAACAAAAGAAAGAGGGAAGAAGCTCACATGACTCAAGAGGTGAAAGAAGAAGAAAAGAAGCAAAAGAAGAAAGATCCTTCGGATCTCTACTATGACTAAGTCAAAGTCTTTACTTCATGTCTTCTTTCAAGGTTTCGAGTAGGATAGGAGCATGTAGGAATAACATAAAATTGCATGACTAGAAACATCTTCTAGAATCTAGAAGCATGAAGTACATAGAGTTATAGATACTCATGGAGAAGTAGCATTTATAATGAGAATAAAATGCATGGTTAGAAATATCTTCTAGAATATAGGAGCATGGTAGATATAGCTCAAGATATTCATGTAGAAGGAACATACCTAGTATAGGTACTCATCCACAATAAAAGAAGATTGATCATGATCAAGAATCTTAGAAGACCTCCATCATCAAAAGAAAAGAAACATTTGCAAGGCAAGGGTCTTTAAGATCCTATGATGGAATCTTCAAAAGAAGGTTCATGAACCATAGTAGATGTCTCATTGGGAAATCTATTCATGGGATTCAAGAAAAGGATGATATGCAAGCAAGCTAAGATGAAGCAAGAAGGGCCACACCAAGGACAACACAATGAAGCTAAGATGATCAAAGGAGAATCAAGATGAGGTATGTATGCATCTAAGTTTAGTCATGTTATCATTTGTATATTACTGAGTCATGGGAATAGTTCTATAACATGATCAAGTAGGAATGAATCTCTTTCACCAATGCATGCTCGAAGGCATGTACTACAATGCAATAAATGTCAACAAAAATATATGGTCACATAAGGAGTATAAGATTGCTGACTAAGAAGCAAGAAGAAACACTGACTAGTCTAGGAAGCAAGCAATGAAGAAGTGCTCTCACAAGGAGCATAAGGTGGTTGACCAATCTATCCAAGAAGAAGCAAATGAAGAAAGAGATCAAGCATGTGAAGAATACCATGATCACAAAGAATCACTATATGACAAAGAACCATTGAAGATATCTCCCGAATGAAGGCAGGACAACTTTGACAAAGGAAGGAAGGACCCTTGACACCTATGAAGGCCTTGGAGATATGAAAGATGCAGATAATTGATTCTACCCTACGAAGATGTCACGATGAAGAAGCCATCCAACAAAAGCACCATTTAACGTTGAAGAAATATTATGATGAAGTCATGATGGGCTACTAGGTCGAAGCATGTAAGCAAGCAAGTACAACGAAGCATCCATGTGAAGAGTGTTCTGAAGCATGGACATATGACAAAGGAGTAGCCAGATGACAAAAAAAACCTGATGTATGACAAGAAAGCCACTTTCCACGAAGGAAGCAATGCCATGACAAACCAGGAACGAAAGTGATCACTGGATGGTGCCCTACCTAGAAGAAGTTCGAAAAAAGACTTCATGACATCAAAGAAAGGAAGGAGATCAAGCAGCTGAATGACCCACGAAGAAGAAGTTGCTGATGAATGAAAGAGCCACTAGTAAAGAGAGAGCTCTGACGGGTCCCTGATCAAGAGGGAGTTTTGGATCACCCTTGATTACAAAGGAGTGACAATTGTATTTTTCCATCTCATGTATCATGCACTAGACCAGGGCTAACAATCGCAAGTCTAGATGAAGGCCATGAATGGAAATCTAGACACAAGATAGACACAACATTCTTGTCTTCACTTGGGAAGAAAGAATGGGAGGATTGGGTAATCATCTGACATCCGATACTCTTTGAGGATGTGTAGGGTATCTAAGACAAGAGTAGGCAAGAGGACCGATATTCTTTGAGGGCTGGGAACCCAAGACAAGAATAGTCCTAGAAGGTCATACTCAGTGAACACCCAGTGGGTATGTACCTTGAGCAACAATGATAAAGGTGTCTATAAATCATTGGTCTCGCCAGCATTGTAGCTCATGATCTCATGAAGAGATGGAGCTGTTAGTCAAGGCCTTGGACTATGACAATGCTGATTGATATGATGCTATAATTGATGGATTGCAAATCTGGTTTCTCTTATGTGAATTCTTCAAGATTGAAACATAGCCAAACACCTTGTAATGTTGTATGAATACCTCTCTAGTTAAGAGGCAGTGTTGAAGGAATTGGAACTAGGTGTGGTCTTCATAAATGTACTTTTGATATTTGTATTTATTCAAGAAAAATAAATATTTTTTTTATAATATATGTCAATGAGTTTCTTGCTCATTGAAGTAAGTCTAGCACATGTGAAAGTGCTATAGGTAAATCAAAAGGTCAAAAGAATTATGTTAAAGACCTTAAGGGTATGTTACATTGTGTATAAGAGTCAAGGAAGTCACCTCCAAGCAAAGTCAAGTCCCCTCCTATGCAAAGGCACCATCAAAGAGTCTCCTTAAAGCATGCGACACCACCAAAGAAACCATCCGAAGTAAGCATAACAAGTTGGCCTGCAAACAGTTTACATGTCAGCCTTCTAGTCGGCCTAAAAGGAGGGACAATCCTCTATAAATAGAGGGTGCCCACTCCATTACAACCTCCATCAAGCAACTCTGAAATATGCGAAGAGAAGAGGCTAGAAAAAGGGTAACAAAGGACGAATAAGAGGTCTTCTAGGGAAGTGAAGGAAGCAAGAGAAAAGTCGAAGTGGAAAGGACTATTTTCTAGGGTTAATACAATCACACGTGCGAGGAAAGATAGGATAATCTGCGGTTATATCAGCAGTAAGGTCACAGTCACATGTTCATCATTGTTTGGGTTAGAAATTACGCCTACAAGTACAAGGCCTCTCAAGGCAAGAGAAGAAGACTCTCTCTCTATCGAAGGTAAAAGGACCCTAATTCTCTAGGGTACCTCTCTCACATGCGAGAATTAGGGCTGTAGTGCTGTCACACTAAGCCTACCACCATACATCAAGAAGGAACTCAGATGATCAAGAGAAGGAATGAGTATCCTTAGGTGCAGGATATCACTAAGTAAAAGTATCTCCTCTAGAAGATCTATTAACATTGGAAGGAAGAACAAAGTGCCAGAAGAAGGACGAAGTGCCGGGGAATGAAGTGCCGGAAGGAGGTGAATAAAGTATCTGGAAAACATAGTGCAGAGAAAAGGAAGAACTTGACTTGTGCTTGGAGGATCTTCTAGTCAATGGTCTAGGGTTTGGCATTGATCAAGAAAGAAGCTTCAATAAGAGAACACTTACCAAAGGGTTTTCCTCTCAAGAGAAGAGAAGTTTTGGCCCTGGTAGAGAGCCAACATCTTGTGTTCTTGTTTTTATGTTTTGATAACAGTTTGAAGCTTTGATGAAGTACACACACTTGCATTAATAAGAAGAAGAAGATTGAGCTAACAAGGAAAAGTAAAAAGACTCCACAAATTGTTATCAAGTCAAGAAGAATCACACTACACCTAATTGCCCTAGATTCTAAAACAATGACCTGTAGAATGCATATTTGTGACATGTTTGACAAAATGCCTGTCATGGCTAGTAGGGTTCAGATCAAGTCTTTGTTCAAGTATTTGCATTAGTATCATTGTTTCGATGTTATTTTTCATTTCTAAAAGTTTCATGAAGTTATGGGAAGTGGCATGAGACCTAGCCCTGAAAAAGTGGCATAGAATCTGAGGTCGCTGACTCAGAATTAGCTGAAAAAGTCCCTAGTTGTTGGCATGCCTTGCTGTGGGAGCGACTGGAGGGTCCTAGTTGCATGCATGCCCATGTCATGGGAGCGACTGAGGCTCTAGGTCAGTAAAATGCCCAGTTACTTCAGGGTTTGGTCATCTGGAAGGGTTGGTTGGCTCCTGAAGGTTCTGTAACATGTGTAGAAGGTCAGATTGGTTGTGTTTTGTTGGTTCCACTTCCTTAACTGTACATGGGGAGTTGAATCAAATCATAGTAGCCTCTTGTCACATGTTTACCCCAACGGACTAGTTAACTTGGGTAAATGTGGGAGGAAGGTGGTTACAAAAGATAGTAGTTTAGTAGGGAATAAGAGGTTTTGTTAGTAAGAGTACAATCCATGGTAAACAAGAGGCAAATTTTAGTCTCTCCATATTTTCTTGTGCAAGGGTTCACCCAAGTGAAATAATGGATACATATATGAATGGATGAGAACCTTTGCAAATTTCTTTGTGAAGATTCAAAGGTGACAAGATTTCCTACATACAAACGTGCTCAACATTTAAATTCACGATGCCTAAAGGTAACTACTTCATTGTTAGTTATTGGTACTTTGTGTCTATTATTAAAATTTGTAGTCATCAATATTATCCGTTAGTTAAGGGATTTCAAGCCATCAGTATTATCTGTTAGTTATTTCATGCTAAGATAAAATTTATGGCAATCAATTGTACTTTTCTATTAATTTAAGCAGTTTTATGTAAAGTCTAGTTATCCCACATGCATAAGACAATGAAGCTAAAGTGGGAACATTATCTATAAGTAGGATTACAGGCAATAGAGGGACGGTATTGAATTTGATATTGCTGGTGGTCTGTAAGAGGTTTTTCTTGGCCATGTTCAACATCCATATTGCCTTTGGATTTGTGTCTATACTGTTGGGTTGTGTTATATTCTTTCCACATAGTTAACAAGGGGTTTGAGGGGTACCCGTAACCCCACTTTATGGGGTTCGGGGCAGCGCCCCGGAAAAATTTGGTTTTGGACCCTATGTTAGGTTGGGCGGACCCACCTATGGTTTTGTGCATGATTTTCGCACATGTTTT
>APFE031456717.1:0-12854 GCA_000404065.3 Pinus taeda
TGGAATTTTATATACTGTTTCAGAATGTTCAGATTTAGTTGGCTACACCGATAGTGATTGGGCTAGTATAGATGACCGGAAAAGCACTTTCGGTTATGTTTTTCACATGGGTTCAGGAGCCATTTCATGGGCTTGTAAGAAGCAGTCCATTGTAGCATTGTCTATAGCAGAGGCTGAATATGTGGCAGCTACAACAACAGTATGCCAAGCAGTGTGGATGAGAAGAATGTTGAGGAGCTTAGGCCGAGAGCAGGCAAAAGAAACAATGATTTTTTGTGGCAATAGCTCAGCTATTGCATTATCAAAGAATTCAGTGTTTCATAAGAGAATGAAACACATCGACACAAGGTTTCATTATATCAGAGAATTGGTAAGCAATGGAGAAATCAATTTACAACATTGCAGCACT
Source organism: Pinus taeda (assembly GCA_000404065.3). Taxonomy (NCBI): domain Eukaryota; kingdom Viridiplantae; phylum Streptophyta; class Pinopsida; order Pinales; family Pinaceae; genus Pinus; species Pinus taeda. The sequence goes on from APFE031456717.1 coordinate 410, forward strand.
CAGGAACAGGTAGCAGACATTTTGACAAAGCCATTGGACTAGAAAAGCTTTGATTTTTTGAAGAAATGTTTGGGTATGATTGAATGCTCAACAGTTGAAATTAAAGGGGAGTGTTGAAAACATAATTTCAACTGTGCAATCAGTTGTGGCATGCACAACACTATGACAATGACCGTGCGCAAGTCTTCCTACCAAAACAGAGCCAGTAAGTCCAATGATCGGCGAGTTGGAGAATCAGAGGTAGGCAGCGATGAGCGATCGCCGATATCGCTATCGGCATATCGTTATCAGCATAACAATCAGGCAGGCTTTACCATGAGTTATGTTTCGACCCGATAACCCGGACCCGATGGGTATTCAACATTTTGTCTAATGTTATTTCAATTCCGCCAGTGGCTCGTTTCGTGCTTTTATGTATTTTAAGCATATGTTATAATATATATGATCGGAGGTATCAACCCATATTGCGATCGGCATATCGCAATCGGGGAAACCAAGGGTGCACAATTTTTCATATGTGAGTGTTATGCGATGAAGCCTGGACCCGATGGGTTTCCAAAGCCAAATTGAATAATGGCTGAAGTACAGGGCTGCAAAATGAATTCAACGTGAAGTAAAAGTTTCATTACTGTCAGTTTTGTCAATAAAACAATAAATGCAATTTACTGAGGGTTAGTAAGTTTTGGTGAAGTTTTTAATTTTATCATTTTTATTTCAGCGGGAGTATGGGCACAAGTAAAAGCTAGTAAAACCGTTTAATTTTATTGTTTTCTTTTACGGAAGCATGGCAAGAGAAAACGGATGTAAGTAATTTCTTTTGGTAGTCATATATATATGTAATTTTTTTTATTGAAGTAGCAATTGAAAAGGGAGGCACAACAGTGCGCATGAGATGTTTTGAATATGCAAAAGGATGCACGCAGCAGTGTGAGAAATATCTATATGTAATTTTTCACACAGAAGTGAAATGTTAGTGGTGAATCCCTCTCCGAGAGAGGAAGATTATAATTTGTAACAAAAGTTTTTTTATGAATAGAAATCCTTGGTGTGGTGAAAACTCTGTCCACTGCTCAGAAATTTTATTTGTTTCTGCTGTGTTAAAAATCCTGTGCAAAACAGAAGCATTGTCTCTGTGTACAGGTTTATGTTTGTTTTTTTTTTGGATTTTACCAGAAAAAGTCCCCAAAATTATGGAGGCTAGAAAATCTCCGCTAGCTCAGGGTAATGTCGATATGTTGAAACAATTGATCGATCGTGATCGTTATCTCATTTGCGCTTCCTTTTGTTGGTCTAAATCATGCCAATTGAAGAGCAGCTATGTATGAAGCAGAGGCCCTCCAGCAGGAGAAATTATATTTAGTACTCTCTTTGGAATGCACTGAGGAAAGTACTAAAGAAAAGGCACATCGGATTCCTGGAGATGCGCTCTGATGATTCAGATTATGAATTTAATGGCCAGAGTGATTACTTGATCAAAACTTAGTCTATTCTAAATGCAAAAATTCACGGGTCATTAATCGTGAATATCTCGTATTTTATGATTGATAGCAGAAGACTAATGTGGTGTGTTGGTAGTTTATTCAGCCCATAATGGTCCAGTTCTACCCACATGAAAAATGGATAGGGAAGATTAGCAAATGGAGAGGGAAGATTAGCCACAATTTTTGATGTTTTTTCTCAATAGGAGTAGGATACTCTTTTATCAAAAAATTATGGTTAGACCTTGTTCTCTATTTAAGCCTTTGTCATGGTCTGCTTCTTAGTCTTGTGTGGATGATGAGCTACAATGGTTGGTTGGAAAGGGATTGGCCAAAAATTTTTCTTATATAATTTCTACAGAAAACTTTACTCAATCCATTCTGGATCATAGAAACTTGAATACAGAAATAACTATCTTCTTAATCCAGTTAAATTGGAAAAATCCAACATAATTTGTGAATCAATGTTATTTGGGGTCTCAGAATAGATAGAAAATGGAAACCTTAAAAATGTTTGTGAAGGGCCTGAAACAATACTGTCTCTATATTTTTTGATTGGATTGCAATGAGAGTGGTTTGTGAAGAGAAAGATTTCACAGTATGAATCTATTTTGTAGGGCACCTACTTATCGGAGCTTGATTGTTAAGGACGGAAAGTTTATCAAGCAAGTCAAATTGGCGATATAGATTCAATAAGGTTGCTGACATTGTAATAAGAATCTGTAATGGGAATCTGTAATTGAGATAACGAATAAGTTGAAGTTACTGTGCAAATTCTATCGTGTATTTTTGCAGTTTTCCTCTTTTGGTACAGATTCATCACACCTATACTCTCCGGCAGTGACACTCTATTATTTTGGTTGGCAAAAGTGTTGAGAGCATCTGGTAGGCATCCTAGAAAGTTTGAATTCATAGACCATTTGAATTTAGTTTAATTAATTGAATTTTAACTGAGTCTTACTCCGGTGATTTATAGTTGTTGCTCCCTTATCTCTTATATAATGTATTTAGTTGTTACTTATGTAATGCCATGTATTTAGCGATTATTCAATGATGAAAAAAGATGATTTCTATTTCTTACTTATGAGTTCATTGTAATTCATGTTTTTCACCTCTGCCATCTTTATCAAAAGAGATGTGCCAATATTATTTTTAAATTTTTGACTTATATTTTTTTAACTATTTTCTCTCTCTGTTATTTTTTCGAGTTAAATCAATAAACATATTTTGTTATATAAATTTTTGTTGATGGCTTTTGGATACTACTGTATCGGTCCTAAATGTTAACATCTCCATAATTCAACACGCTCATCAACAACACGCTTTTCTCATCTGCTTCGGTGAATTTTGGTATTATAAAAGCTGACAAAAAAAATTAAACAACAATATAGATAGTTAGAGTCGGCATAAATCAATAAGAAAATTATTGTCGACGCGTTCGTAAACCGTGTGGTTCATCGTCAGGACAAGTTGAAAGAAGCAGATCAGGCTTTAGCAATTTAAATAGGCTGAGTAGAGACTCTAACGGCTACAAAACAGCTATATTTGACTCTAGGACCAAGGCTCTAAATAAATTAAATCTTATTATTATTTGTTATTTTAATTATAGAGATGAGAGAAATTAGGTAAGATTAATAAATAAGCGGATGTTATCCCAACCAATTATTTGTTTAAATAAATTAAAGGTTATTTATACATTTTTAAGAAATAATTTAAGTTATATAAATTAATAAATAAGTGATTTATGTTATATATAATAATAAATCTATTAATAATAAGATGATGATATTATATTTCTAGAGATATGAGTAAATTAGGTTAGTATAAAGGAGCTAATATAATTAAAAGAGATTTATTGTTAAATAACGAGTTGTTGATGGTTATTTTCCATTAAGTTATTAATGTTAGAATGACATATTCATAATGAATAATTTAAGATGTATATTCTTATAAAGTTATTTCTTCAATAAATATGTTTTAATTATTGGTTATTTTCCATTAAGTTATTAATGTTAGAATGACATATTTATAGAGAATAATTTAGGATGTATATATAAAGTTATTTCTTGAATAAATATGTTATAAAGTTATTTCTTCAATAAATATGTTTTAATTATTGCTGGTAAGCCGATCATAAGGGTTAATTTGACTAAGAGAAGAAATAATTTAATTTATACCTAGATATACTTATATAAGTATAAGCTATCATTAAGCGCATAGCTTTTTATTTGGAGGCTATCACACCTAAAATATAAATAAGATTCGACGCACGAATACATCATAATTTTAATAATAATAACCAACTATGTCAAAATACTAAAACTGGAAACAGGACCTATCAGAGATAAAATCTATAAAAATAGATTAGATTAACGCTTAAGAAGACGCTAATCATAAAAAGAGACAGGAGGAACCTGGAAAAAAAGGGGGAAGAACCTAATGCTAGAAAGAAAAAAAGGAAAAAAGGGGAAAGGCCTCGCCCACCCAAAGAAAGCCCGAGGGGGGAGGGGGCGCGGAAGAAACCCTAAGACGACAGCGCAGGGATCCAACTTCTACTTACCTTCCACCCATCATCTCGGTTGAGATTGATGGGTCTTCGCTCAATCTCGATAGCTTCTCTTAACTTGCGATGATGAAACCGGTCTACCCTGGCAATGACTTTGGCCTCCTCAATGCAGACATGATGCTTAGTCTTGTCCACATGCTCAGCTAAGGCTGAGGACTTTATTCTACCATGCCTCAGGTCCGCTGCATGCTCACAAATTCTCTGCTGGATGGAACGCCCTGTTTCCCCTATATAAGGGGTCCCACATGAGCAAGGAATCAAATAGACCCCTTTCATGTCTTTGGGGTTGACCGGATCCTTTACAGACCTCAGAGAGTTACGGATGGTTCTGAGGGGCCTGAAGGTTGTGGGAATATCAAACCTTCTGAGGATCCAAGCAATCCTATCCGTGGTCCCCTGGATATAAGGAATATGGACACCTGGGTGGCGCTCCTTAGGCTCTTTTTTACTAAACGCATTTTTAGAAGCTGTAAGGAAAGCCTTCCGACCAAGGTGTCTGCTATATCCATTTGCCACAAAGACATCAAGGAGGTGGGTTCTCTCTTTTTCCAGGCTTTCTTTATCCGAAATCCTGAGGGCACGCATAGCCAAGGTGTTAAGAACACCCATCTTCTGAGCAGGAAAATGATGGGAGTCAGCATGAAGATACTGCTCTGTGTGTGTCTTCTTACGGAACACTGCGTGGGAGAGAGAGCCATCATTCCTCCTAGAAATAAGAATATCCAGGAAAGGGAGGCTGCCATTGACCTCTTTTTCCATGGTGAACTTAATAGCTGAGGACCGGCCGTTGAGGTGATCCAAGAAATGATCCAACTCCTCATGGCCATGGGGCCAAATGACATTAGTGTCATCTACATATCTTTTCCACATCTTAGGAAGGAGACGGGCTGAGGCAAGAGCCTTGGCTTCGAAATCTTCCATAAAAAGATTAGCCACGATCGGGGAGAGGGGGGAACCCATGGCAACGCCACAGGTCTGTTCATAGAACTCCCCTTCGAAACAGAAGAATGTGGAAGTGAGACATACCTCAACAAGATGTGCGGTGTCATGATCTGTTAGGCGATATATCACTTCCATGGCTTCTTTAATGGGAATGCATGTGTACAAGGAGACCACATCAAAGCTGACAAGAATGTCCTCTGGGTCTAGCCTAATGTCCTTGAGATCCAAGATGAAGGATGCAGAGTCCTTCACGAAGGACTCAGTACGGCCAACAAGGGGCTTCAACTTAAGAGCCAGAAATTTGGCTAGAAGGTAGGTTGGACCCCCGATGGTGTTGACTATAGGCCTCAAAGGGACCCCTTCCTTGTGAATTTTAGGCACCCCATAAATTCTAGGAGGGATGGGATTACTCTCAATGAGCTTACGGGACAGGGCCCCCACTGAGCTACTCGACTTGATAGCATGAGCAACTGTCTTAGAGATTTTCTTCAGAGGGTTCTTGGCAAGTTTTTTGTAACTGCCACTGCTGTGAAGATGATCTAACATCTTCCTACGGTAATCCTCTTTGTTGAGGATGACCGTGGCCCCTCCTTTGTCTGCTTTAAGGACCACAATGTCCTCATTCTGATTTAGGGACTTTAAGGCCTCGAACTCCTCTTTACCGAGGTTCCTCTTAGGAGGTTTAGCCTTCCTAAGGACCACAGCACAATCCTGTCTGATGGTGTCCTTAACATTATCAGGCAGATCTCTAATTCCGTGCTCCACATCACAAATAATGTCGTCTACAAGAATATTCCTAGGGGCAAGGGCAAAGTTTAGGCCCTTGCTAAGGAGACCGAAAACAGACGGGGAGAAGGAATAGCTGGAAAGGTTGACCACCTTACTATTCCGCGAAGACGAGGGGGGAGAGACCTTTTTGCAAAGGTCCTCATGCACACTAATACCACCAGGACACTTATTGCCATCTGGACAAATTAAAGACAAATTAGACTCACCTACATTATCATGAGTCATACTACAACTTTCGTTAGGAATCTTATTAATATTATCAATCTTATTGTCAAACTCATTATTATTAGGAAACATATGATCATTATCTATCTCTTTAATAATATTATTACCAGACTCATTATTATTCTTAGAATAATTAGCTATATTAATACAAATACTATTATCAAGCATGTTATTATTGAGGGTTATATTCTCAAAATCGATCTCTTTATTAATCTCTTTATTAATGCACTCCAAATCTTGAGAATTATTAACTTTGCTATTATAATTAATATTATTATTGTATAAACTATCTCTATTACTATTACCGCTATTATTACCATATGATTTGCTTTTATTAGCTATATTATTATTGTTATTATATAAATCTTTAATAATAATATCTTCATTTATATTGATTTCGATTTTGGTCTTATTAATATTGTTATTTTTATTTTTACCGTAACCCTCTTCCTTTATACGCCAATTATTCCCAAAATCGATTTCTTTATTAATCTCTTCATTAATGCATTCCAAATCTTGAGAATTATTAACTTTGCTATTATAATTAATATTACTGTTGTATAGACTATCTCTATTCTTATTACCGCTATTTTTCCCATATGATTTGTTTATATTAGCTATATTATTATTGCTATTATATAAATCTTTTATAATAATATCTTCATTTTTATTGATTCCGATTTTGGTCTTATTGATTTTATTTTTACCGTAAACCTCTTCCTTTATACGTAAATTAATCCCACCGCCAATCGATCTACAGCTTAGCATGCCGACGATACAATGATCATCAGAGTTAAGATTGAGATTTTTACCGCGGCTCCTACAACCGCTGTCTAACCCTAAGAGGGGAATGAGACTTACCTTCTTCGCCAAGCTAGTAAAGCCAACACAATTTTCCATCGCTGCTACGCCCGAGTGCTCTGAGAAGCTGCCTCTGTCCACTTCATACGCAAACGGCTCTTCCACGAGGGCAGGAATCGAACCGTTGGCAGGATCTCGGAGTCTGGGCGATCGGATGCACTCAAAGGCCTCCTTGCTCGGATGTTCTGCTTGAGGAGAAAGACCTCAAGCAGAACATAGAATTTGGAGATGATGGGAGGTATAGTGCCACTAGATTGGGCATGGTTACATTTCAGAGGGACTTTGTCTCCCCTCTCAGGATCACAGGTGTGGTGTATGTTCTAGGACTAAAGAAGAATCTTGTTTCAATCTCAATATTGGAAGACCATGGCTATGATGTGATTTTTAGTAAGGGAAAGTTTCTCCTTAGACACTTCACCACGGTACAGGTGAAATAGATCAGTGCATGGGTCAAGAACATGTATACTCTTAAAGGTCAATATGAATTCAAAGCCTTGGGGAGCAAGGAAAGTTTATAGACTTGGTGGTTGAGAGGGAGAGTAAATTACCTCTCAACATGTAGCCCGAAAAGAAGCAGTCTTAGAAGTATCTTCAGGAAGTTGTGGAGCAGCCACAACTAGAGAAGTTGAGAGGAGACTGAGTGGAAGCATCCACTCATGCAGAGACCTCAAGTATGGGTAAATTTCAAGCCAAGTGGGCAGAGGAAAGACATGCATCCATACCTCCAAGTGTGAGGTGGGGTGGTGTGAAGTGCTAGCCCCAAGAGGGATGAAATTTGGCAGGGTCCATTGAGAGGTTTTATCTCATGGATCATACCTTGGTATGGGAGCCCAAAGTACATAGTAGCGGGAGGAAACAGTGGGATTAATGCAGTCAAAGATCAGAGTGGCAGAGGCTAGAGAAGTCAGATACTGAAGATCGGGGAGAAGGGTTGAAAATAGTGCAGAAAGGCAGAGTCAGTAGAAGCATGGAGTTTTCTGTCGACATAGGCAATAACAGTCAGAGAATTTGATGACAGATGCATCATACTAATTCAGGTTGGATGTTTTTTTGTTTCTGGAGTTGTTGTAGCAACAACACTAGAGAGAAGTGTTGCATGCAAAACATTCCAAAGGTTTCGGATAGAGATCGAGTTGAATTCCTTTCTTGTTGAGAGGGAGTGTTGAAAATAGCAACAGGAATGTTAAAAATAGAATCCAAAAATTCCAATTTAATTTGTCCTTGAATTAAATTGTGAATTAAAATTGTAGTTCTTTTCTCATAGCAAATTGCAATAGTTAACTAAGTGAAGTTGACTTAGTTAAATTAGGAATTTCAAGTTGGAAGCCTTTTGGAAGTCATGTATATGTTCTCCGTAAGTTTTAGGGGTCCATGATGAGTTTAATTATGAGTTGTAATTAGATAACTCATTTTACTGAGTTATGTTCAGTTAAATTAGTTCCAAACTGTTTTTGGAACTAATAGAGAGTTAATAGTCAGTTGGTGCACTAGTGCATCCACAAGTGTCACTCTAGTTAACTAAATATTCCCTCATTAGAAACTCATGCATGTTGATTCTAAGAAAGACCCAGTTGAGGCTAGAGCACAGGGATAGTGTACTATCAGTTGTATGATTTACTGAGTTATAAATATCATTCATGTAATCAGGAAGAGGACCTAATGGATTGTGTTAACACCCAGGTTGTTCCCTATGACTCCCGAGGGAATACAGCCGGGGTAACCACTAACCAAGCTTTGGATTATAGGTCCTAGCCTACCTATAATCAGAGAGGGCTCTCTCTTTAAGTTTCAGCTATGCGTTGTGAAGATTTTAGGCTAGTTAGAAGTTTTAGTTTTCTGTTTGAGACTTTGGTTGTGAACTGTTGTTGTGAGAATGGCATGAAATGTGTGAAAGATAACTAATCCATTGGGTATGTGGAGTCAGAAATCTGAGACAGTCCTAGTGCCTGTGATGGAGAAAGTTTTACTACAAGGCTAGATGGCTATTCTTAATATAAATTTCTGATTAGTGAGTGAAACAATGGGGGATGGAATTACCGACAGTGTGATAACAATTTGAACAACAATTTCTACTTAGTAGCATACATGAATTACTAAATAGTAACTATGAAATATTCAGGGCTTATTGGAGCAGTTACGAATTCCAATTTAAACAGCTGAAGTTATAGAAAACATTTATAGTGAAGATAGATTGAGATCAGGGTGTCTCCATGGACAAATCCTGAGCTATTCTTTTTCTTTCTTCCTATGATTTAGAACAACATATGGGAGATGTGAGCTTAAACAAATAACAAAACATTAACAGAGATAGAGAACACTTATTATATTAAGCCATAGCACTAGAATCCTGTAGCATTCAATGGTTCCAACACAACATGCATTAGTAAGGGCCAATTCTTGTAAACTCCAAGCTTTATTTATATCATCCTTTTAGAAATTACAGCCGAGTTTCTTCTTTCTTCATAAGAGAACAACAAAACACCAACCCCTTGAAATTTTATGCGAGGGGGAATATATACAATAGGTTTTACAAAATATCTGAATGGTGAGTCAGTTGATGGATTAACTACGCTCAACAACTTTACAAAATAGCAGATAAGAAAGTTATTGCTACTCTAAATGTAAGATAAATAGTCTTTAATGCCGTCAGAACTCTTCTTGACCTTTGGAGGACACTGAGTCGGTTGAGCGTTCTGCTTTAATGCTGAATGATGTGTCTTTATACTCTGTCATGTTGTAGCTTTCTCAGCCCTGTTACCTGTAGCTATCATTGTTGCTTTTGGTGGCCGAATCTTCCCGCTGAGTCGGCTCATTCCACTTTTTCCAGTCATAGTGTATGAATCATACTTTCTTAATATCATGACTTATATATTTCGATGACAAAACTTTGATGAAAACCTCCTGCTTATAGTAATAACTGTATCATTGAGGTCCACCATTCCTGTGTAGGCAATTGATGCCTCAAAATTGCATCTAAGGTCTCATCTGCCTCTGTGTATTTGTAGAAGTTTGGGGGCACTTCAAACAAATGGCTGATCTCGTTCATAATAAAAACAAGTTCTCTATTCTGTCATAGAGACTTTGCCCAGATGCTGGCCCGGTTACCTGTGAGGTGCTTGATCCTTGACTGATCTGATTGGTGGAAAATGTGTTCACCCTTTTTGCATAAACCTCATGTGATAGCAGCCTCCCTGTACTATTCAGCAAGCTAGGAAGACCTCTACCCTATAATGTTGCAAACTTGTCCATGAATTTGTTGACCTCTGTTTGCATGTCCTGGCTTCTTCTATCCAATGTCTGCACCAGGCTATTCAATGTGAGGACCCTATTTATCAGCTGTATAGTTTCTGTTCTGTTGGAGATCCCAATTGCTTCCAGTTAAGGACCTGTCCGGTTATTAAGCACATTAATCATTCTGCTGGCTATCTCAAGCATACTGCCTAGAGATGCCCTTGCTCTATGGACTTCCTTCTGTGCCTTGCCTATGAGCTCCATTTGCTCATGGATAGTCTCAATGTATTGCCATTGATCCGTTATTGATTGGCCAATGTGGGTCCACAAAACTGTCCTGATATCAGCCACCACTTTGTCAAGGGTGAGCTCTTTCTCCAGCTCCTTTATCTTTTCTTTGAGAGCTTTTATTTCTCTCCATTTCTCAGCCACATTCTGCTTGGATTTGTCATATTTTTCATTCCGCTTAGCCAAATTCTCCTTGGTTCCATTCAGCTCTGTCATCTGGGCTTCGAGGACCTTGATCTCACTCATCAATTTCTGCATGTCGAGGCTCGGAGCCTGCTCTGAAGTTGGTGCTGGTGCTGATGTTGATGTCGATGGCGCTGCTTGCTCTGTAGGAGGAGCGGTAGTCTTTGGGGCCTCCTCAAGGTTTATAACCTCTGGAGGGGGCTGAGAAGTCTGGCCTCCCTCTTTCTGCTGTAGGGCTGCCTGCAGTGTAGCCTCTGTGTCCTCCAGCCTCCCTTATGTCTGCACTAGCTGTTTGTGCAGTGCTACCAGCAATGTAGCTACCTCTTGGTCTTGTCTTTGCTGAGCAACCTCTTCTGTTTGGGGCTGAATGGTTGCTGGGAGCTTCACCTTCTTTCTTAGGGCTGCAAGGTCTGCATCTCTTATCTTCAGCAGCGATTGTATGGCCTTTGGATCCTTGGGGTCATGCCCAAGCTCTATAATTATATCCTCCAAAGACTTGATCCTATTGTCTTTAGCCTGAGAGGATGCCTTCTCCAACTCAAGTTGGGCAGCTGTATTATTTAGGTTGTTTTCCAACCTATTAGCCAACATTGTTTTGTCTGCCAATGTTGCATAGACCATCTCACCCGTTTGCTTGTGAAGTTCTATTTGATCCATAGGGTGGATGTCCTTGGCAAGAACCTCAAGGTTGGTTCTTATGTAGTATGCAGCTGACTGTGGTTGCAGCATGGTGGGCATGAAATGACTCATGGTCATTTTCCCTTCTATGATGTCATAGGCTGACATAAGCCTTTGTTGATTGGTAGGGGCCATCTTCAACAACTGGTTGTAGATTTGGAGCCTGAGTGGCTCATTTCTCCTCTTGATATCAATAAATTGTTGCTTGATGCCTACCTCTGCTCTCCTTTGATGACTTGAGGAGCTGACCTCTCCTCCAAGGGTTCTCTCTTGTTCCTGCTAAAATGAACTGGCAGATGCCTCCATACTCGGTGGGCCCATTCCCAACGATTGCCCCATAGGCATTTCTTCCTCAGAGAGGGGATTTAATCTCTGCCTTTTCTCCCCTTGATTTTTGGACATGGTGAGGGGAGTCTCCTGCTCTCTATCCCTCTTCTTTCCCTTCTCCTCCTTTTGTGGAGTTTGAAGCACTGAGGCCTCCACTGTCTTTTCTTGCCCAAGAGGCATATTCTCTTGAGCCTGTTGCTCAGTAGGTGTTGGAGCTTCAGCCATTTGTTCTTGCTGCATAGGCTGCTCCTCTTCTTGATGTTTTTCTTGCTGTTCTACTTCCTTTTTTACTTGTTGTTCTGTTTGCTGCTCTGTCCTAGGAGGTGGTTGTTCCTGCTCCACCTGCTTGCCTTTATCTTTGTTTGATTCCTGTTGGGCAATTCCGGCTGCTTGCTGCTGGGTTGTGGAAGATGAGGCAGCTGCTCCAATTTTCCTTTGACAGGAAGAAGAAACGTGTCCACAAGTTTCCAAGTCAGCCTCTTTTTCAAGATTCTTCGCTTCTCTTTGTAGCACTTGCTCTCTAGCAATTGGTTCTTCTAGGGTGCCCTCTTTCCAGCTTAAAGCATTGGCATACTGCTCAATATGAGGCAGTTTCACGTGAGCGTAGCCACCCAATTTGTATTTTATCCTCGTGAGGGAAATGAAATGGTTGGGGTCATAAGGCACCCATTTGAAGCTGGTTTGTAGTCTGAGGGTCTCTAAGATCAGGTCAGCTTCCTTCCATCCTTCCTCCCTTTTATTGTACAAAAAGGGGCCCAGCTGATTTCTCACCTTTAGTTGCACCTTCTTGTTTTTGCTTTGGAAATGGACAAAGTCTGCATTTCCAAACTCCTAAGTACTCTAGGTGCAAAGAAGTCTCATAGGGACTATCTTTGCA
>APFE031456727.1:10491-34127 GCA_000404065.3 Pinus taeda
CTTCCAAAGGAGTAGATGTAGCATTATGGCATCATAGGCTCGAACACATGAGTGAAAAGGGGATGAAGATTCTTCACTTAAGGAATTTGTTGCTAGGTTTGAAGAATGTTGATTTGGACTTCTGTGAGAATTGCATTTATGGAAAACAGAAGAGAGTCAGATTTCTCATTGTTGGAAAAGAAAAGAAGAGCGAAAAATTAGAACTTGTGCATACAGATGTATGGGGACCTGCTTAGGTATCATCTCTCGGTGGCTCTCATTATTATGTTACTTTTATTGATGATGCAACTAGAAAAACTTGGATTTATTATATTAAGAATAAATCTGATGTATTTGATACTTTCAAGAAATAGAAATCTTTGGTTGAGATTGAGACAGAAATTAAATTGAAGTGTCTCAGATTAGACAATGGAGGTGAATATTGCAGCAAAGAGTTTGATAGGTACTGTGTTGGGCTAATTTATTAACATAAATTAACACAAGTATTTAATTATCAATCTGGGTTTGTAAAACTTGGAGGCAAATGCATAGTATATGGACATCAGATATAATCAAGTTTAGAAGATAAAATTTGAAGATTTAAAGAAGTACATATTACAAATATAAACCTATTTTAACAATTTCTAATTCATTTATGTAATATATGAGGGAAAAGGCTCCTAGCTTAGGAGAACCAGGTTGTCTTTCCCAACAATACTACTTTCATGAAGATAACTCTAAGAGCACTAATTAACAATGGTTTATGATGCAGAAGATGTAAAAGAAGAGGCTCCTAACTAAGGAGGTCCAGATTATCCTTCTTCACAATCCTACTACATCGCAATCACCATTGCTTCAAACTAGAAATGCAGAAATAACTTCAAATAAGAAATGGAGAATGAAATTCAGCTTTAGTTCAAGATCAAATAGAAGGGGAATTTAACTTAAATTCATGTGTGTCCCTTCATATGTAGATTAGAATTAAACCAATATTCATTCAGCAATCATCACACATCTAAATACATTTGAAACAAGAACTAATCTATGAAAACTATGAAAATTGAACCAAGAAGTGCACTTAGCTTGGTGTGGGGGCCCTCCACCATTGCCTTGCACACTTGAAGAAATCTTAGCTACAGCAACTTCAGTAGATCAAACAAGCATGAACAACAAATTGAAATGAAACAGGTTCTTCAAATTAGCTTCAAACTCCAAAGTGTCTCAGCATAAAACTATACAAAAGTTACATCCATAAGCCATCAAAGTCTTGGCTTTAAATAGAGGTTTTGTGAAACAAACTGATCTATGTTATCTCTAACACTCATATCTACTCATATCCACCTATCTAGGTCAAACTCATCCAATTCATCCCAAGAAATATGGTCAATCCCATAAAACTTCAAAACTGCCCTATTTCCTAGGGATTTTCTGGTGACTAATCATGTTTAACTAACCTTGACCGGGCCTAATAAAGCTTGTTTTGACTAAACCAAGTGGAGTTAGCTCAGTCCTAGTTCCTAAGCTTTCCATTCATGCATCCAACTCGAGCCCAAGTGTCTTGAAAACATGTGATCCACGTAGCTATTACGAGAATTTTTTATTCAGTCCAAAATTATACTTGAAACTCAATTTTCATAAAAACTTCTAGAAATTGCAAAATTAAAATTAAATACATGAATATGCATAAAATACATAAAAATGAGATGGATTTTATGGAAAATGGATGGAAAATATAAAGATTAATTAAGTTTCCTTAAGCAAAAATAGACCAAAACTGAGGGCCAACATACTGTTCAGAGCATGGAATTCACAGAGAGAAGACAATTCCAAGAACACCACAAGAAAATGGTGTGTCAGAAAGGATGAACAAAACAATCATGGAGCGTGCAAGGTGCATGAGATTTCATGCAGGATTGCCTTTACAATTTTGGTAGATGCTGTAGATACTATTGTTTATCTAATAAACAGAGGGCCTTCAAGTTCCTTGGATGGTGGTGTCCAAAGGAAGATGGACAGGTAAAAGGTGAACTACTCTTTTTAAAGCCTTTTGGTTGTGAGGCCTTTGTCCATATTAATAAATAAAATAGAACAAACTTGAGGCAAAGTCAAAGAAATGTACCTTTATTGGATATGGTGTTAATGATTTTGGTTATTGCTTATATGATTACGAAAATCACAAATTCATTAGGAGCAGAGATGTAATATTCAATGAAAAGGTCTTGTATAAGAATCAGTCGCAAGAAAAGAAACAGGAAAAAGAAAACAAGGAATACGTTGTTTTTTATGAAATCATTGAAAAAAGTAAAGGTGCCTAACAATCATAATAATCAACAACCACAACAACAGCAACAGGCACCCTGAACACCTGAAAGTGGTGTTAGAAGATCTACAAGGATAAGTATAACCCCTGAACGATACTTTCCTTCATTATATTATTTATTCTTTATTGATTCTGGTGAACCCGAATGTTATGAAGAAGCAATGCAGGTTGAAAGCAGGAAGAAGTGGGAGGTAGCCATGGAAGAAGAGATGGAATCCTTAATGCATAACCAGACTTGGGACTTAGTCAAGTTGCCTGCAGGAAAAACTACATTGAAGAATAAATGGGTTTACAAGTTGAAGGAAGAAGATGGAGGAAAACAAAGGTACAAAACTAGACTTGTGGTGAAGGGGTTTGCATAGAAGAAAGGTATTGATTTTGATGAAATATTTTCTCCTATTGTTAAAATGACATCAATCAGAACTATTTTAAGTCTAGCAGCAGTTGAAGATTTGCATCTTGAGCAGTTAGATGTAAAGACAACTTTTCTCCATGGAGATTTCAAGGAAGAGACATATATGCAGCAACCACAAGGATATGAGGTTAAAGGGAAGGAGAAACTAGTGTACAGGTTGAAGAAGATCTTGTGTGGCTTAAAATAGGCTCCAAGGCAATGGCATCTAAAATTTGACAATTTTATGTCTGAACAAGGTTATATTAGATATCAGTTTGATCTTTGTGTTTATCTAAAAAAGAAAAATGATGGCAGCTATATTATATTGTTATTGTATGTAGATGACATGCTTGTTGTAGGGTCTAACATGTAGGAAATAAATATGCTCAAAATAAAATTGGCAAATTCATTTGCAATGAAGGATTTGGGAGCTGCAAAAGAAATCCTTGGTATGAGAATAACTAGAGACAGGAAAAATCACAAATTAACATTGTCTTAGAATGAGTAGATACAAAAGGTGTTGAAAAGATTTAATATGCACAATGCAAAACTAGTTAGTACACCTTTTGCTAGCCATTTCAAGCTTAGTAAGGAAATGTGCCCAAAGACCCAAGAAGACATGGATTATATGTCTAAAGTTCCATATGCATCAACAGTTGGAAGCTTAATGTATGCAATGGTCTTAACAAGCCCTGATATTGCACATGCAGCGGGAGTTGTAAGCAAGTACATGAACAATCCAGGAAGGGAACATTGGATGGCAGTGAAATGGATTCTCAGATATTTGAAAGGTACCACAAATTAAGCATTATGCTTTGGTTGTTCAAACATTTCTCTACAGGGATATGTTGATGCAGACATGGCAGGTGACAGAGATAACAGAAGGAGCACTATAAGATATGTATTTACTGTAGGTAGAACAGTTGTCAGTTGGGTTTCAAAAATCCAAAGTGTTGTTGCACTTTCAACAACAGAAGCAGAGTATGTTGCTACTACAGAGGCTAGTAAAGAAATGATTTGGTTACAAAGGTTTATGGGTGAATTGGGTAAGGAGCATGATATGGGCACGTTATACAGTGATAGCCAAAGTGCTATTCATCTTGCAAATAACTCAGCATTTCATTCCAAGACTAAACACATATAGTTCAAGTAACATTTCATACGATCAGTGTTGGAAGATGGAGAGTTGAAGCTGGAAAAGATACACACTAGCTAGAATCTTGTAGATATGCTAACAAAAGTTGTAACTAGAGAGAAACTAAGAATATGCTCAGTTTCAATTGGTCTTCAAGGATGACAATGAAGATGAGAAATAGCCAGGTCCAAAGAGGATTCATTGTCCAGCAAATGAAGCAGCGATGGAGTTGCTACAATCATTCTTCAAGTGGGAGATTGTTGGGTGTGGAGCATGATTGTTCAGAGGTCTTTGTTTCAGTTGGATGTATATCCCAGGAAGTTTGTACACCCCTCCATGCAAGGGGGTGTGGGGGGGACTTGTCCCCCCTGCGGAGGTTCAGGGGGACCGATCCCCCCTAGCTATGGGGTCGGGGGCCAGCGGTCCCCCATCGGGGGTTTCGGGAGTAGCGCCCCCGAAGCTAAAAACAGATGTAAAATTACCTTGTAAAAGTATAGTAATTTCTAGTCAATCTGGGCCATTCATTAGGCGGATGATCTGACGGTAGAACTTATGTTTAGTTTAGGGTTTTTTTACCCTAGAAGGCAACCCCTCTCTTTGTATGAGGGCATTGTATTTGAGGTTATGTAATAGATGTGTATTCTCTGAGTGAGAAACAAAGAGGTGAGACTGTGAGAGAAAACAGAGGATATTAGAGCGGATTTGCTGTAGGTTGTGTCTCTTCATTTTTCTGGATAATAGAAAGGAAGGACTGGCTATTCGGGGTGGACATAGCCCCAAATGGTGAACCACATATATATGTTTCTCTCTTGTTTTATGTGTTTTCTGTGTTTATAGTTCTGCAATATTTTATGTGTTTCATTGCTCCGTAATATATAATTTTCTAACAACTGGTATCAGAGCTGAAGGTCTATTTGGTTGATAAACTCACAGGAAAGAAGGGTTCCTAGTTCGAGTGGGAGCAATGATGGAAGATGGTAAGTTTAGGGTCGATAAATTTAATGGTCAAATATTCTCCCTGTGGAAGATGCAAATGGAAGATTATATGTATTAGAAATATTTGTACCTACCATTGGGTGGAAAAACAAAGATGCCGACGGGTATGATAGATGAAGAATGGAACCTTCTCGATAGAAAGGCACTCGAAATAGTACATTTGTGCCTCGCAACATCGGTCGCCTTCAACATTTCGAAGGAAACAATGACAGAGGGTTTGATTAAGGCGTTGGAGAAACTATATGAGAAACCCTCGGCCTCAAACAAGGTATTTCTTATGAAACGGTTATTTAATATGAAGATGTCGGAAGGTGGATCTGTTGTAGACCATTTAAATGATTTTAATACTATTTCAAGTCAGTTATGTTTTGTAGGGGTAAAATTTGATGATGAAGTTAGAGCTCTGTTATTCTTGTGCTCATTGCTACAAAGTTGGAATGGTTTAGTAATGGCCATTAGTAACTCTGTTTCTGGATCTAGTACTTTAAAGTTTGATGATGTTGTCAATGCTATCCTTAGCAAGGAAATGCGATGGCAAAGCTCCGATGAGACATCGGGTAATGCTTTGAGTGCAGAGTCTAGAAGAAGAAAAATGGAAAGAGGAAAGAACTCAGGATATCGTAGTAAATCAAGGAAAGGCAGATCCAAGTCTAGATCGGGAATAGTGTGCTGGAAATGCGGAAAGAAAGGACACCTAAATAAAGACTGTAGATCTCAAAAAGGAAAAGAAGGAGATGCACAGCAAGAAAACATTTATGAAGAAAATGTGACAGGTGAGGTGTTACAAGATGGTTTGATTCTTTCTTTTGAAAATGCTATTGATTCCTCGGTGGTAGATTTAGGGCCTCATTCCATGCCACACCTGATAAGAAATACTTTCATGACTATGTTAAAGGGGATTTTGGACAAGTTCGTTTCGGTGATGATAAACCCTATAAAATTGTTGGAATGGGTAAGGTTCTTGTAAAACAATAGAATGGAAACCAATGGCTACTAAAGGAGTTAAGGCATGTTCCAGATCTAAAGAGAAATCTGATTTCAACAGGACAGTTCGGCGGTGAAGGTTGTGTGACAACTTTTACAGATAAAGCTTGGAAGGTTACCATAAGAACCCTGGTAATAGTAAAATGCGAAAAGGTTGGTACATTGTATTTATGCAATGGTTTATCTAACTCTATTGATGCTTTAATTTCCAAAGGAGAAGATGCAGCATTATGGAATCATAGGCTCGGACACATGTGTGAAAAGGGGATGGAGATTCTTCACTCAAGGAATTTGTTGCCGGGTTTGAAGAATGTTGATTTGGACTTCTACGAGAATTCCATTTATGGAAAACAGAAGAGAGTCAGATTTCTCAGAGTTGGGAAGGAAAAGAAGAGCGAAAAATTAGAACTTGTGCATACAGATGTATGGGGACCTGCTCAGGTATCATCTCTTGGTGGCTCTCATTATTATGTTACTTTTATTGATGATGCAACTAGAAAAACTTGGATTTATTGTATTAAGAATAAATTTGAATGTATTTGATACTTTCAAGAAATGGAAATCTTTGGTTGAGATTGAGACAGGAAAGAAATTGAAGTGTCTCAGATCAGATAATGGAGGTGAATATTGCAGCAAAGAGTTTGATAGATACTGTTCAGAGCATGGAATTCGCAGAGAGAAGAGAGTTCCAAGAACACCACAAGAAAATGGTGTGTCGGAAAGGACGAACATAACAATCATGGAGCATGCAAGGTTCATGAGATTGCATGCAGGATTGCCTTTACAATTTTGGTCAGACATTGTAGATACTGTTGTTTATCTAATAAACAGAGGGCCTTCAAATTCCTTAGATGGTGGTGTTCCAGAGGAAGCATGGACAGGTAAAAACGTGAACTCTTTTTTAAAGCCTTTTGGTTTTGAGGCCTTTTTCCATATTAATAAAGAAAATAGAACAAATCTTGAGGAAAAGTCAAAGAATTGTACCTTGATTGGATATGGTGTTAATGATTTTGGTTATCGCTTATATGATTACGAAAATCACAAAATCATTAGGAGAAGAGATGTAATATTCAATGAAAAGGTCTTGTATAAGAATCAATCGTAGGAAAATAAACAGGAAAAGGAAAACAAGGAATACGTTGTTCTTGATGAAACCACTGAAAAAGTAAATGTGCCTGATAATAATAATAATCAACAACCACAACAATAGCAACCACCACAACAGCAACAAGCACCCCAAACACCTGAAAGTGGTGTTAGAATATCTACCAGGATAAGTATACCCCCTGAACAATACTCTCCTTAATTACATTATTTATTGTTGACTGATTCTGGTGTACCCAAATGTTATGAAGAAGCAATGCAGGTTGAAAGCAGGAAGAAGTGGGAGGTAGCCATGGAAGAAGAGATGGACTGCTTAATGCATAACCAGACTTGGGACATAGTCAAGTTGCTTGCAGGAAAAACTACATTGAAGAATAAATGGGCTTACAGGCTGAAGGAAGAAGATGGAGGAAAACAAAGGTACAAAGCTAGACTTGTGGTGAAGGGGTTTGCACAGAAGAAAGGTATTGATTTTGATGAAATATTTTCTCTTGGTGTTAAAATGACTTCAATAAGAACTATTTTAAGTCTAGTAGAAGTTGAAGATTTCCATCTTGAGCAGTTAGATGTAAAGACAACTTTTCTCCTTGGGGATTTCGAGGAACAAATATATATGCAGCAAACACAAAGATATGAGGTAAAAGGGAAGCAGAAACTAGTGTGCAGGTTGAAGAAGAGCTTATATGGCTTAAAACAGGCTCCAAGGTAGTGGTATCTAAAATTTGACAAGTTTATCTCTAAACAAGGTTATACTAGATGTCACTCTGATAATTTTGTTTATCTGAAAAAAGAAAAATGATGGAAACTATATTATATTGTTATTGTATGTAGATGACATGCTTGTTGCAAGGTCTAACATGTAGGAAATAAATGTGCTCAAAAGAAAATTGGCAAATTCAATTGCAATGAAGGATTTGGGAGCCGCAAAACAAATCCTTGGTATGAGAATAACTAGAGACAGGAAAAATCACAAATTAACACTGTCTCAGAATGAGTACATACAAAAGGTGTTGAAAATATTTAATATGCACAATGCAAAAAACCAATTAATACACCTTTTTCAATCCATTTCATACTTAGTAAGGAAATGTGCCGAAATACCCAAGAAGACATGGATTATATGTGTAAAGTTCCATATGCATCAGCAGTTGGAAGCTTAATGTATGCAATGGTCTGCACGGCCTGATATTGCACATGCAGTGGGAGTTGTAAGCAGGTACATGAACAATCTAGGAAAGGAAAATTGGATGGAAGTGAAATGGATTCTCAGATATTTGAAAGGTACCATAAATCAAGCATTATGCTTTGGTGGTTGAAACATTTCTCTACAGGGATATGTTGATGCAGAAATGGCAGGTGATAGAGATAACAGGAGGAGCACTACAGGATATGTATTTACTGTAGGTGGAACAACTGTCAGTTGGGTTTCAAAAATCCAAAGTATTGTTGCACTTTCAACAACAGAAGCAGAGTATGTTGCTGCT
This sequence comes from Pinus taeda, assembly GCA_000404065.3. NCBI lineage: Eukaryota > Viridiplantae > Streptophyta > Pinopsida > Pinales > Pinaceae > Pinus > Pinus taeda. The sequence goes on from APFE031456727.1 coordinate 18,888, forward strand.
ACGGAGTCTAGTAAAGAAATGATTTGGTTACAAAGGTTTATGGGTGAATTGGGTAAGGAGCATGATATGGACACATTATACAGTGATAGCCAAAGTGCCATTCATCTTGCAAAAAACTCAGCATTTCATTCTAGGACTAAACACATACAACTCAAGTACCATTTCATACGATCAGTGTTGGAAGATGGAGAGTTGAAGCTGGAAAAGATACACACTAGCTAGAATCCTACAGATATGCTAACAAAAGTTGTAACCAGAGAGAAACTAAGAATATGCTCAGTTTCAATTGGTCTTCAAGGATGAGGATGAAGATGAGAAATAGCCAGGTCCAAAAAGGAGTCATTGTCTAGCAAATGAAGCAGCGATGGAGCTGCTACAATCATTCTCGAAGTGGGAGATTGTTGGGTGTGGAGCATGATTGTTCAGAGGTCTTTGTTTTAGCAAAATGTATACCCCAGGAAGTTTGTACACCCCTCCATGCAGGGGGGTGTGGGGGGGGACTTGTCCCCCCCGCGGATGTTCGGGGGCACCGATCCCCCCCAGCTGGGGGGTCCGGGGGCCAGCAGTCTCTTGGTGGGAGTTTCGGGGGCAGCACCCCCGAAGCTAAAAATATATGTAAAATTTCCTTGTAAAAGTATAGTAATTTCTAGTCAATCTGGGTTGTTCATTAGGCAGATGATCTGATGGTAGAACTTATGTTTAGTTTAAGGTTTTTTGCCCTAGAAGGAAACCCTTCTCTTTGTATGAGGGCATTGTATTTGAGGCTGTGTAATAGATGTGTATTCTCTCAGTGAGAAACAGAGAGGTGAGACTGTGAGAGAAAACAAAGGATATTACAATGGATCTGTTGTAGGTTGTGTCTCTTCATTTTGCTGGATAATAGAAAGGAAGGACTGGCTGTTCGGGATTGACGTAGCCCAAACTGGGTGAACCACGTATATTTGTGTCTCTCTTGTTTTATGTGTTTTCTGTGTTTATATTTTCTGCAATATTTTATGTGTTCCATTGCCTCCATAATATATAATTTTCTACAGTTTATTTATTGTGATCTCCTGATTGCCATTGCAGAAACTAAACCAAAGGCTTGTCTTCATTTAGAGTTTCACACATTTGGTTACGTTGTTCTGATATTATATATAGATATATATCATATATATATATATATATATATATATATATATAATATATATATATATAGAGAGGAGAGAAAAGAGAGAGAGAGAGAGAGATATTATTAAACGTAGGATTAAATCATTTATGCTTGATTATCGTTAATTGATAGCTTTTCTTTGACTTAGCGATAATCAGTGTTCTACATTAGTAATTGAAAACATGTTATGTTGCGATCTTTTTTTCTGTGTAATAGTGCCTATGTTTCAGAAAGCATAAAAAAATACTTTTTCATTATACATTCTAGTTTCAATATTTACTATTGAATGCGTTAATCTACAAAGGTTTAAAGTGGAATATTAAGAAATTTTGTACTTGTTACATATGTCTTATTTAATACTAAAATCACTGGTATCTTGTAGTTTTTGTTTTACTTTTACTTTTTATCATTTTCATTTCTTTCTTTCAACTCTCCACTTACCGGTTCCTCGTTAATGTATTTGCTTCTTTGTATCATTACGCTCATACTTTAGAGACTGTCATTGAATTAAAGTGTTATTATTCACTTCTATCAATTCCATGATTTAGTACTACAATGAACAATTATCTATATCTAACCTTGTTTTATTTTCTTATTGAAAAATATATAATTGATTATCAAGGTTAACCCCCTATGGTGCATAGGAGGTCAGCCGTATTACCTAGAGCGAGAGGACTCCTTATTCCTTAGTGAATGTAGATTCATTTTTTTCATATGTGGGGATGATTTGAGAATCAAAATTATTTTGGCATCAGTTTCGGGGAGCAACTAGTTTGAATCATTCGATGGCTAATTATAACCCTATTCAACCACATATTCTTTTTTGTTTGGCTGATCAATGCATCGTATTAAATGGCTTATAAGATTTCTCCTTGCAGGTTTCTAGAACACACCAAGAAATCTGCCATAGTTGGGAAGTATTTGCGTAAGAGGACGAGTGAGCACATCCAAACCCCAACACCCCTGTATGAAAAAAACCACTAAGTATATGAGCTTGTAACGGAAGTGCACGCCCATCATTACCTAGGTACTCCATCAAGCATGCCTTATAGTTTTCAGATGAAGTCAATTAAAAATAAATGTGTACAGTTAATTTTTTGGTCTTTTGCATTTTGATTCCCCTCCAATATGGATACTCCTCGGAGGTTGACTAGATGCATGTCCGAGGTCAGTCACACTCCTCTAGAGAACCTTGAGTGTTATGAAATCAGCTCACAAAAAGATAGAAAAGATAGATCAACACCTTAGAAATAAGCCTCTTCGAGGGGGCAACCTCCTTTACATTACAAAAATGAACAATTCTTGGATGATACAAATGACAAGACCTCCTTTCTATATATAGGAGTCTAAGGGGTCATAATATAATTAGCCAACATAACAATAATAATGTAAGGGCACAATAATAACATTAGTGGGCTTCTATGGGGCACAATAATAACAATATGGGGACTACATGGGCACAACAATATAATAAGGGGGTTGTACTAATAACACTAAGGGGTTACATTAGTAGTATAGGGACCTAACATGTTCCTCTCCTTCAAAAAGTGTCGTCCTCAACGCTTGAGTAGTTATTGATGCTCCTGTATAAAATTATTGTCCTCCCATGTGGAATCTTCAGCTGGTAAGTTATTCCACTTGATGAGATACTATGAAATTGATTGATTTCATAGCTGTTGGGTTCTTGTTTCTGTGATTGATCTAGGCTCCAATATGATTTGTCCTTCCTCGTCAAGTTCTAGCAATATTGTTTGAACTGGGATTTTCTGCAACTTTTGAATGAGTGGCCACACTTTTTCGTCCTTCTTCCATTCATACCTTGTTTCATTTTTCCAATCTGGTTGGATAATAGAAATGGCGCACAACAATGCTTCCACATCCTTATCCTTTATTTAGAGTGCATCTGCCACAACATTTTTCTTCCATTTTTTGTAGATGATTTCAAGGTCATAACCCAACATCTTTGTGATCCATTTTTGTTGCTCTTCAGAGGATAATTTTTCTATAAAAAGTATTTAATACTATCATGATCCGTTTTTACCTTGAAGTGTCTTCCCATTAGGTAAGGTCGCCATTTCTTAAATGTGTGTAGTATTGCCAACCTTTCCTTCTCATAAATAGCTTTCTTGAGGGACATTTGTTTATATGTATGAAACCATAAAAATACCCAATCACCTACATCAAAACTTCTTTCATTGCAACGTTGATCTACCTGTTGTTTCATTCGATTCTGCACCAAAGTGGCGTTATCCTTTCAAAATTAGAGAACTTGTTGTTGATGCTCGATGTGATCTTTCATTGCTTAAATATTTTTCTTCTTGATATGTCCTTCTATATTTAGAGTTTGAGGAGTGGTAATTTTTTCCAGTGCATTACAAGATATGGTTGGATTCATTTTTCGATGCTCTATGTGACCTTTCACTTCTTGAACATTTTTCTTCTTGATATGTCCTTCTATCTTGATAGTTTGAGGAGTGGTAATTCCGGCCATTGCATTACAAGATATGGTCGGATTCATTTCTTCTTTCTTGATGTGGTCTTTCACTTCTTGAACCTCTTTTTCTTGATATATCCTTCTATCTTAAGAGTTTTATGAGTAGTAATTATTTCCAATGCTTTACAAGAGGTGGTGAGATTCATTTCTTCTTTCTCCGGGGTTGGTTCATGGTGTATATACTCTTCTTTTGACGTTTCTTGATCCTTTTCTTCCTCCTCTCCACAATCAATTTAAAATAATTTCTTCTCAGCACACTTATGACCTTTAATGTATTTTTTATCACAATTGTAACAAAGCCCTTTTTCTCCTTTTTCTTCCAATTGTTGTGGTGTCACCCTTGTAGGTTGTGGAAAGCTAGGAGAAACAACACTTCCATCTTTATAGTTGTGAGGGGTAGACTTCCTTGTTGCCATAATTTTTCTTTCCACTTTGTAACAAAGCCCGTTTTCTCTTTTTTCTTCCAATTGTTGTGGTGTTTCTCTAAAGAATGTGTTTCTGTTTGTATCCTCATAATGTGCTATAATTTCCTCCTTGAAAATTGACCACGTAACAAGTGGTTTATGAGAACAAAGCCCTTTATACCATAAAAATTGATCTTGTTCTAAATACGAAGATGCAATACATACATTTTGTAACAGTGGTACACCAAGTAGATCAAAATATTTCTCCATTTGTAGTATTCAATTTACCATATCCTTGCCATCAAACTTCCTCATCTCGTTTTTTCTTGATTTTAGGAGCTCAATTTTGAAACGACTGTAACTCTATAATTCCAAATCTCCAAGTTCTGAAATCTATTCCTGCAGTATCTCTTTGAGTTATCTTTCTAACTCGGAAAGTCTGATCAGAATTTGATTATCCAAGAAAGAGTTATGCCAAATCTCCCACGGTGACCTGATTATAGATTAGTTCAGTAGAGTGAACTTGTATGATGTGCCACGTATCATTGTTTCGACCTTAGTATCTAAAACTAATACACAAAGAGCTAAAGGAAGTCCTCTTTCTGCAGGTTCTTACGAAATTTCAATTTGATGCTCAGAGAGAAAGTTATGACGATTTTCCCTAGGTCACCTATTCAGGATGTAATTCGGGAGCCTGCAGCAACCATAAATGTCTTAGATTATATCTCCGATAATATAGGGAGACAAGATCTGAAAATTTGATGAAAGGTTCAAATAGGTTGCTTCGCAAATGGGTTTTTTTTTAGCTTCTATAACTTCATAGCGAAAAAAGTTATAGCGACAATGCCACGATGACCTTGTTTGGAGTAGTGAAACCCTACAATCCACAGCTCTTATACCAAATGTTATGAAATCAGCTCACAAAAAGATAGATCAATCCCTTAGAAATAAGCTTCTTCGAGGGGGCAACCTCCTTTACATTACAAAAATGAAAAATTCTTTGATGATACAAATGACAATACCTCCTTTCTATATATAGGAGTCTAAGGCGTCATAATATAATTAGAGTTGACATAACAATAATAATGTAAGGGCACAATAATAACATTAGTGGGCTTCTATGGGGCACAATAATAACAATATGGGGACTACATGGGCCCAACAATATAATAAGGGGGTTGTACTAATAACAATAAGGGGTTACACTAGTAGTATAGGGACCTAACACTGAGTTACTAGTCATCATAGCAAACAGAAGGAGATGTCTTGACGAGTTTAGGTAGAATCACCCTTTGTTTCTCAAATCCTAGGATATCAGAATCCTCTGTTTCTCTCTGCTCAAGTTTGAGAGCCATAGATCCATCATCTTATTCTCAGTATAGTATGCCATCCTTCCCTCTTCCATCTATGCCATCGAATAGCCCACCGCCCTCTCTGTACCAGCCTTTACCTCCTTCAACTCCTTCTCCAACAACTCCTCCACACATGAATGCTTGGGTTAATGATCGTTATCGCCCCCTTAACTAACAAGGGGATTTACATGATTTCCCGCCAAAGTATGACCAAAATTTTCCAAGGTTTGACAATGAGAGGGATGAAACTGCCGAATAACATGTAGTCAAATTCCAAGACTATTGTGAGAACCTAGGTGCCTAGTACAATGACATCTGTATGAGATTGTTCATGCAAATATTGGAGGGTGATCCTCAGAAATGGTTTAGGATCCTTCAACCAAATAGTATTAATACCATGGATAAAATTATTGAGCTCTTCTCTCAACAATATGGTGTTCATAAAAGTAATCAGTTATGCCTTACAAAATTCTCCGCCCTTAAATTGAAACCTAATGAATTCGCCTTTGATTTTAATAAATGATTTACCAAATGTTATAACCATTTGCCCATCATTGTTAGGCCCTCAGATATTGTTGTTGTATTCACAAATTATATAGAGCTTCATGATGACCTGTCTTATGCCTTGCAAGAAAGATAACCTGCCACACTGTTTGATGCCCAAGCTAAAGCTTGTGCTTATGAAGGCAACCTTATTGCTACAAAAGAATGGCTCTCTTGAGACACTAAGTCTAAGGGGAAGAAGAAGGTATTTGACGCATAACCTCAACATCCTAATTCTTCCTCCTCCCAAAAATAGAAAATCAAAGAAATGTCCAAGCTTATTTTAAATATTTAACTAATAAAATCCAATGTTTGGAGTTGGGAAATAGAGAATTTCCCCCAGCTCCCATGAAACCCTTAGTGAAACCTAATTTTTTCCCTAACTTGCCGAATCAAAATCCAAATTTCCCTTGAGGAATCAAGTCCCTTTCAATCGTCCTCACCCTCAACAAATGTTCCAGAGAGGATAGAGGCTAGATAAGCCGCTTGTTCAGCCTCCCCTCAGGAATAACACTAATCTCAGTGATGAGTATGACAACAACGAAACTAGTCAGCTCATGAACCCTGAGGAAGGAGAGTATGTGAATGCTAATTCTATTAATTCCGTCAACATGCCAATTAAAAGATGCCCTTGAAAACCTAGAGAAGGAATTATGGGATCCTCAGCTTCAACATTTCTCCGAACAAACGGAAGCTCAGTTTTAGCATAAGTATAATCTCAGGCCCATAAAATATTAGGCACCTTAGAAGGAGCCTGCCCCTCAACCTATGTTGATTAAGGAAAAACCATTTTTACCTCTTGAACCTAATCCTATTGAGGTGGACCCACCTCTTTCCAAAAAAATTAGGCTACAAAATGAATTAAATAGACTCAATATTAGTATGTCATTAACCGAGGCAGTAAATCTTCCTAATTATAAGAAGGAAATTGACTCCTTTAAAAAATCTCAACACCCACCTTAGGAGATGGGGTTGATAGACGTTATTAATGTCCAGGATGATGCCCCTAAGATCTCTCTCAATCCCGTGGAGTAGAAAAATGGTAATTTGATTCCTCATTTTTATATTAGTTTGAAAATCCATGACTGGAACCTTCACAACTACATGCTAGATTTGGGCACCTCCCACAACCTTATGCCTAAAGAGATCATGGATAAACTCAGACTGAATATAACCCGAGAATATCATGATTTTTATTCCTTTGATTCTTGCAGAGTCAAGTTTTTGGGTGTAATTAAATATCTAGTGGTAGTTATGGCTTAGGTTCCAGTCAAAAGTATTGTGATGGACGTGGTCATGGTTGATGTTCCCCCAAACTATTAGATGCTCCTCTTTTGTAGGAGGCACTCGCCACCTCTATAGAGATTCTAGGCTAACCTATACCATTAGATCATAGCAACACCCCAAGAATTCCCCAATATATACTTTTGAAGATAATATGGTAAACTTCGTATTTTTTGTTTCAGAGGAAGAGAAGGCTCTTAGGTTCGAAAAGTATACCTCTATTTCTCTTCCTCTAGACCCTAACATGATTTGGAAAATGTACTTCAATACAACCTCTTCCAAAGCAAGGTTTGGTGTCAGTGTCATTTCATACCTCCTTCTAAAATAAATAACTCCTTTTCTTTCAAATTGAACTTCGAAACCACTAATAAAATAGCCAAATATGAAGCCCTAGTTCTTGGGTTAGAGACAACGCACAAACTTAATATTCATAATTTATAGATATATGGCGACTCTGAATTAGTAATTAAGAAAGTGACAAACAAATTCCAAACCAAACACCATCATTTGCGCACTTATTTGAACCAAGTTTGGGATCTAGTAGATAATTTATTTTCGTCCATAAACTTTACCACTATTCCTAGGGAGCATAACCAATTAGCAGATGCTCTTGCTATCATGATAGCTAACTTCATTCCTCCCTATGAACCTAAAATTAAATTTGAAATAGAAATCCTATATAGGCCCTCCATACTTGATAATGTGAAACATTGGAAATTATTCGAAGACAACCAAGAAATTAAGAGATTTATTCAACTGGTTGTTGATTTTTCATATCATTGTATAGATGAAGATGAACACATTGATCAAGAACATGCCACTATTTTTCCTTTAAACACTAAAATTTATAAGCACAATGTCACTCAGTTGAAAAATAATTACATTCCCATAGGGTTGATCCCTTTGGAAAAGATCTTCGAACAAAATGACATTGTTTCCAACCTAGCTCTTAAGCCTCCAAATGTGGAGATAGAATTTGTAAACATTTCCACCACCACCGAGGCTAAATTGGTTAATATATCCAAGCTACTCCCACCCCATGTTAAAGATCAATAGATTCATCTTTCAAAATATGTCGACGTCTTCGGTTGGTCTTATGATGACCTTAAATCCTACGAACAGAGCATAATATAACATCAAAATCCTCTAAAGGAAGTAGTTAAGCCTTTTAGGCAGAAGCTTCAACACATTATTCCTCTATTACTCCCTCCTATTGAAAAGGAAATCAAAAATATTTTAGACACAAAGATAATCATCCCATTATGCTAATCTACCTGGGTGGCCAATTTGGTCCCAGTAAGAAAGAAAAATGGTGAGATTCAACTCTGTATAGATTTTAGGAATCTCAACCAAGCCTCGCTTAAGGACAATTATCCTCCCTAATATGGATTCTATACTCCAGTGAGTAGTTGGTGCTACCTACATTTATATGATGGGTGAGTTTTCTGGTTATAACCAGATAGTTGTCCACAAAGATGATATGCATAATACTTCCTTCACAACCCTGTGGGGTAATTTCATGTATCATAAAATGTTGTTTGGGGTTGATGAACACTAGAGAAATCTTCTAAAGGGAAATGGACATTGCCTTCACCGATGAGAAGGATCAGTTCTTATATATTTATTTAGATGACATGATTGCATTATCTTCAAGCAACGAGCAACATCTCAAACATCTAGAAGCTATTTTTTAAAAATTTCATAGGTTTGGGTTATCTCTTAACGCCAAAAAATATTTCTTTACAATGACTGAAAGGAAACTACTGGGACACATTGTGTCATAGTATGACATCAGAATCAATCTAAAAAGGGTGCAAGCAATCCAAACTATTTCCCTACCTCGTATGAAGAAAGAAGTTCAGGCATTCTTGGGGAAAATGAATTTCTTGAGAAGATTTATTCCCAATTTCACAAAAATAGTAAAAAAAATCACCCGCATGTTAAAGAAGGGTAGTGATATTAGATGGGTATAAGAGTCAAAGAATTCCTTTGAAAGAATTAATACCACCATTATGGAGGTCCTTGTCCTCATCAGCCTAGACTACACAAAGGATTTTATAATTTTCCCTTTTGCCTTAGAGCATACCATCATTGTTGTCCTACTACAAAAGAACCAACAAGGATATGAGAAATCGGTAGCATTCTTTAGTAAGGCCCTTCAGCACATTGAGCTTAATATTAATATCATAGAGAAGGAGACCAATTCTCTGGTTAAAACCCTTAAGGATTTTAGGGAATATATTATGTTGGCTAAGTATACAGTCTTACTTCCATATATTGCGATAAGAGATATACTCTTACAGCACGATATCGAGGGAAGAAGGGGGAAATGGATTTCAAAAACTCAGGAATATGATCTCGAGCTAAGGCCCATAAAAATCATTAAGGGGAATGGGTTATCAAAGTTGTTAACTGAAGCCAATTTTGATGCACTAGGCATCAACCAATGTGCTTCAGAGAACTCTACAGAAGCTGGTGAAGATCAATAGGGTAAGCAACCATGGTTGTTTCTACCTCTTTCAGGCCCGACTATTGTTCATCCATATTTTTTTCATATGAATGGTATAAGGATATCATAAGTTACCTTCAAACCATGCAATTTCCCAATTCCTTGAGCCAAGCTGCAAAATGTTCACTTAAGTTAACTCTATAAATTATTGTACTATAGATGGTAAACTATACTGGAAAGATCTAGTAGGCATTATTTTAAACCATGTTCTTCCTTCTCAAGTTGATTACTCGATTGCTCATCATGATAGGGTATGTGGTAGTCATTTCACATGGCGTGCCACTAACCATAAAATATTAAGGAGTGGGATTTATTGGCCTACCCTCTTTCAAGATGTAAATAAGAAAGTGAGGACTTGCCGCCAGTACCAAATATTTGTTGGAAAGAAAAATTTACAGCATTACCCCTCAAACCTATTTTAGATGAAGAACCTTTCCAACAATGGGTCTTGGACTTTATCAGATAAATTCACCCTCCATCTAGTGGCCAAAACCATTGGATTATCACTACAATTGACTAATTTATGAAGTGGGTTGACACTGCCCCATTAAGGAAAGTTAATGACAAGGAAGTGATGGGTTTTCTAGTAGAAAACATATTTTCTCACTTCGGCTGCCCTCAAAAGATCATAGAGGATAATGCCAAACACTTATGTTCGACTGCCTTCTAGAATTTTTGTGATAATTATGAAGTAATATTGGGACATTCAACAACATATTACCCTCAAGGAAATGGGCTCGTTGAATCCACCAACAAGAATATCAATAAAATCTTGAAAAAATCTTTGCATTCAAAGAATTGTAATTGGCGTGTAGGTTTAAAATATGTTGTCTAGGCTGACAGAATCACCACTAAAAAATATATTGGAACCTCACCTTTTCAGTTGGTCTAAAACCTAGATGTTTTTTTCCCATTATACTTAGGTACCGAATTTATGAAGACTCTGCAAGATGCCACTAAAGAGCCTAACAACTTGTAGAGGTGTATTAAACAAATGGTTCAGCTGCAGCAAGAAAGGAGTTGGTGTATGAAAATATTAATCAGCACCAAGAAAATATCAAACATGTCTTTGATAAGCCCTGTTAGGTTCCTGTACCAATAGGAGTCATAATTTTTGAATGACTGAGACTAAACCTGTAATATGTAAATACCTTTGCTTTCTGCAAATGTTTTCCATATTCAAAAAATTAAAAAATGTAAAGAGGGTATGTCCTAAAAGAAAAATCAAAGGACAAAAGAATAAAAAGGTAAAAAAGATGAAAAATGTGAACCCCAAGAAAAGAAAAGACCATGAAAGTGTGCAATTCAAAATGCCACTATTATTTACTTTATTACAAAATAAACGATTGTGTGCAGCTTGTAATTTTTGCCACAATCCATGATAGTCAAAATGTTTAAACTTGGCTATTTCATGTTTTAAATTTCATGTCCATAGATAGAGAATAAAATCTGACCAAACTGTTTAATCTTGGCAGATAAGTAGATTAGGTAGAGTAAATAAAAGGAACTCAACTGTTTAATCTGAGCCCTTGGATGTAGTAAGGTTAGATTTAGTTAGTTTACTATTGTAAAAAAAAAGACAAGTGTTTGATAAGGGTTTGCAAGCTCAAATTCACCCTAATAAAGAGAAGTAAAAATGATAGGATGAGTAGATGGGTAAGTAGAAGAAAGGTTGCAGAATTTTGATGATTGATTAGACAAAAGCATGTGAATCATCTTTTTCAGCATAAAAGTTCCAAATGTGAATGGGCACTCAAGCACGGAGATGGATATCAAAGTAAATTAATTAACTCCCTTCATTCCTTTTCACCTTTTAGTTAACTAATTTCCCAAAATAAAGATCAAGGTACTTAAAAACCCTAAGTCAAAGAGGCTCGGAGCATTTCTTTGACTTTTGGAGGGACCAGACCCTAAGCTCAATACTTAATGGCAATAAGTACTAAAATCCTCTCATAAACATTTATTCCCCCCATCAATTCATTCATTTTCCCTAAATAATGTTCTTTCCTAAGGTTAAATCACTTTTACCTAGGAAAAATGTTTGTTCCCCCCACATAACCCATTTTCACATCAAAAACCCATAAAAAAACACTATATCCTAAGTTTTATATGATTATCGGAAACCATTAAAAAGTAAGAAAATCGTATGCTTAGGGTATGGTACCCCCTCCGCTCAGTTGACTAAGTTACTAATTTATTTATTAAATCCCTAATAAAACCCGTTTCCTATATATATATATGAAATCTTGCAATATTAATTAATCCAACCCCAGCTTAATTATATAAACTAAAGTTTCTACCCCCAGACCCACTAACTAATCGGTCCTTGATTAGTTAGTTAATAAACCTAATTAAATCCCACCCGATTCCTTAACCCCCGTCTTAATCACACATTAAAACTAAACCGTCGTGTTTAATTGCCCGTCCAGCCCCTCCATTACCTTCCGTGCAACTCCATCGCCCGACCACCACATGATCTCTCCCCTCCCCATCTGATGGCCCATTTTGATTTCAAAAGGGCTCGAAATAAGAACATTACCCACTCGAAATGGGTTTTTCCCCATTGGGTCCCCGAAGCGACGTGGCACTTGATGAATGGAATCGGGGTACCTCCCCCAAAAACCACCAAGCGCCCAAAATCTGTGTGAAATAAAGCACTTACCGTCAGCCCGCTACTCGGTAAAAAAGACATTGTTCACCCTGCTACGCGACATATAGTCACTGTACACCTGTACCCGCCAAATTGACTTTTTGCGCATACATCCAAAAAAGCACCAAATCATTGTTTTTACCATTTTTTTAAAACTGTAGTCTTCCATTCACACGCCTGTGAATGTTGAAAGCGGTCAACCCACGTACACTTTCACTCTGAAGATGCCAAAACCTCCTAGATTGCCTTCTAGTTTGATTGAAGCCTTTTCAACTGTTTAGAATTTCCAGTTACCCAGTCCAGACCTAGTTTACTCCAAATTCCAGGTATTTAAGACGAAATCCATTGAAAACCCTGTAAATTTCCGAACCAGAAACTAAGTTTTCTTAATTGAAATCAAAGGGAAACTCTGGTAAAGTGAAAACCCACCTGGAATTGAGCCACCATTACCTTAAGGACTAAAAATTTACCTTCCCCATTCTTAAATCCACAAGAACTAAGAATGGCAGCCCCAATTGCCATGGATGTCAAGCCAATTTCCACTCCTCACCTGGACTTGGACCATCTTCCCCTTGCTGATAAAGATTTACAAATCAAGGACACGTCTGTCCTTGAATCCCCTATCAAACTATACTACTGATATAGAGATCAATACCTCAACCACGCTAATAAAATTGGTCTTTGGGAGTCTAATTTGCCCAAGTATCAATTTATTGAGGTACATATATTTCTAGAAATTGTCCATTATTGCCATACAAACTACTTTCCCAGTCAAAGAGTAGTGATGTCCCCTGACCAAACCATACTTTTCACCATTACTGCTAAGCCAATTAATGAAATGTTGCAACTACAACCAGGGCAGAACTTAACCCCTATTTTAGTTGGAGACCTACTAGACAGATTCCCCAAGCTTACCACTGCCAAAATTGTTGAGATGTTCCAAACCTTCATCAGGGAGGAAAATCATATCCCAAAAGATCCTCCTCCATGTGTGGCTACCATATTTTCCCCATTTGGTTAGGACATAGTAGCAATGATTTCTTGTGTTTTAGGCTATACCACTAGTGAGTACATAGATGAAATCATTTTAGCCTTCATGTCTATTTTCTCTCTAGGACAGCCTCCTGTTGTCATGTATGATTATACCAAGTTCATAGCTGATAAAATGCATGACCAATTTCTTAGGATGAGTAATGAGAGAGTATTCAAGTATTCTTCAGTTTTGTACGACCTTTTTCTATATTACCAAGCTCACAAGTTCCCCTTTACTCTCCAAAAGCTTGATATTAAAGGTCGTCCTAGGTCAGTGATTTTATGGACTCCTTTGATCCATAAGTATGAATCACCATATCCATACAAAGACTTCATAGATCTTTTTGTACAACCTGTAGTGACCATGCTACTAGGAATTCCTCCTCCCAGAATCAGTTCAGATATCAGGAGGATCCTACAGCTGTCAAAACAACACAAAGTGGGAGATTGGTATTTGTACCAAAATCACACTGAAATTAGGATTTATGGCTATGAGTTGGCCCCATATAAACTACCCAGATACCTCCCAATGACGTTATTTTCTCTAGAGTACTACAGGCATATAATCAAGTCAAATGAGGTGCATTTTGTTAAATCCAAAAAGAAGGCCTAGCTCAGAATCAAAGATCAACTAGGCCCCTTTGTATGTAATAGCCGAGAAGCTAGAAAAGAAGTAGAGGATATCCTTCAGAGACTTATACTAAAACAAAGCTTCATGTGGAAATATGATCCATGTGACTTCATCTACAACAAAAGGTAGAAAAATAAGATGGCTCCCTACATTCACCACCGAACCCCTGAAATAGAAAAACATGCAAATCAATTGGAATGGGAAGATAATACTTTAGTAGACAGGGATAGCACTGAAGTTGTAGTTGAAAATGCTCTAATTGATCTAGAGAAAAGGCTTGATGAGGCTTCTTTCCTGCTGGTGCCACGAGAATCTCAAGTCCAAGGAGAATCTCAAATCCAGGGAGAATCTCAAATCCAAGAAGAATCACAGGCACAAAGTAAATCACATATAGAAGAAGAATCCCAGGTGTAAGAAGGATCAAAATAGCCAGGCATATTAGAGGAATTAAATTAAACGGGTATACTAGAGCCCATCATGAGTACTCCCCCTACCTTGCAAACTCCTATAAATAAGGAGAAAAGCCTCAAAAGAAATAGGGAAGATGCCACTACATTAGGCAAAGCAACCACACAGACATATGCAGAGACCAGCCTGGTCAAAAGGTAAAGGTTAAATCCTGTCTCTGAACAAGGATTCACAGAAGAAACAGTTGGGGCCACTAGCATAGAAAGAGAAGGAAGCAGGCATGCCACTCCCTCTGGGGGCACACTAGAACCTTCCACATCTCATAAAAAAATGTTGGAAAGGCAACAGAGTGTTGAAGTGTCCTCATTTAAGATGCCAACTGACAAGGACCAAGACATCAGGGAAAGATACAAGGACATAAAATCCAGGAATGAGAGGCTAAAAGCCTAGACTTATGCACAATACTTAAAGATGGCACCTACAAACCAGACAAGGCTTATGTCGGCCTATGATGTTAAAGAAGGAAAAATGCAGAAACATTTGTGAAGCCTACTACTCAGCAAACCAAGAACAACAATAGACTTCAAAAATATAGATTTCAAAGTACTGGCAAAGGACATACATCCTATTGGCCATATTGAGCTGCACAAGCAAACAGGGAAGATGATTTACTCCACCTTGATGGGGAAAGCCATTACAGCTCACCAAATGAAAAATTCTCTAAATAACATATCAGCTCAATTCCAAATTGAGAAGGCCTCTTCACAGGCCAAAGACACCAAA
>APFE031456730.1:0-15811 GCA_000404065.3 Pinus taeda
CCAGACTTCAGTACAGATGCCTGTTTGGAGTACGATTGTTACATCTCAACCTCAATTTATCCAACCTCCGTACCAGGGACAGTACCAACCTCACTATGGTCCTGCTGCTCAACAACCAACTTACCAGTATCAACCGTATCCTGGGTATACTTATCAACAACCTCAGCAACCCCAGTACGGTCCGGTTAATCCCGGTTTCCCAGGAGGATATAATATCCCTAATGCAAATCCCATTCCCGGTTATCCTGGATATCCTCTTCCTGGGGCTGGTTTAGTGACCCCAAGTTTTCGAGATCCTAATCGGCAATTGCCTTTTATCGCAACTTTGGATTTACCAGACTTGACGCGTCTTACAAATGATCCAATAAGTTATCATCCATATTGGCCGTCAATGCTGAATAAGTTTCCCAACGACATACCTAAGTTCGAAGGTAAGCCTGGAGAGGAACCTTCAAATCATGTGATGACTTACCATCTCTGGTGTGCATCAAATTCTATCTCGGATGATTCGATCCGTTTACGTCTTTTTCAGCGTACACTCATTGGTCTCGCGGCCAAGTGGTACATTGAGTTACCACGTGCCTCTTTTTACAGCTTTAGTCAGTTAGCCACGTCTTTCTTAACTCATTTTCAGTTGTCGGTCAGATATGATAACGGCACGGAGTTATTAACTTCACTGAAACAATCGACATCCACCTATATTTCCGATCATATTCAAGAGTGGAGACGTCGACGAAGGTTAGTGAAGGTTTTTATTCTGGACCAAATCTTAGCTGAACGGTTTGTTAAATCATTGATTCCAAAGATTACTGAAGATGTAGCTATTGTCACAAAACCTGTACTAAGGGCTGCTACTTAGTAAGCTCTCATGCAACTGTTTCAAACCAGGCTTTTAGCTAGGGATTAGCCTCCCTAACCTGAGAGGTCTCTCTCAAAACAAGCTATTGATTTATCCTTAAGCACAAAGAGGGCTAACTCTTAAAATGAAAATTTATTAAACTTGCTGGTTGGACAGACAGCATAACCTTTCTTCCATTGGGCTCATGGAGTCAAACATCTTA
Organism: Pinus taeda; assembly: GCA_000404065.3. Taxonomy (NCBI): domain Eukaryota; kingdom Viridiplantae; phylum Streptophyta; class Pinopsida; order Pinales; family Pinaceae; genus Pinus; species Pinus taeda. Next base: position 1,062 of record APFE031456730.1, read on the forward strand.
TCAGTAAACTATTCACTGTTCATTCATAGAAGCCAAGGCATGTAACGTTTAAACATTCAAGACATTCATCAAATAACCATCAGCTGATAAGTACACACAGGAAGTCTGAGCATCAATGATGAATTCAGAGTGATTGTGTACCTAAGGAGCTGTAAAACATGAAGGACAAGAACCTCAACTTACAAGTATGCACAGGAAGTCTGAGCATCAATGATGAATTCAGAGTGATTGCATACTCATAAAGCTGCAAAACTTACATTTGGTAAGACAAAACCACCAACATCTTGAGCATTTTAACACATAATGAATCTTGGGAAGAATAAAACAGTCTATCTATTACTGTAAAAAGCTTCATACATAAACCAATAAAAAACTCTGTCTTTTGCCTAAGTATCCAACCCTTGATACATCCAATTTCTTGCTATATATAGGAAATAAAGCTAAGCTATCTTGAGTCTCCTCCTCCAGCATGAGGGGAGCTCGAAAACTTAAAACTAACTACCTTATCCATATGAAACTAATTTACTAAATACAGAGGTATTGCTTTTAATGCAGGTCCTAGTTCTAATCAAATTCTGCTTCTTTCTCCTTGTTTACTTGATTCTTTCTTGATTTCTGACAGCTGTTTTCTTCATGTAGGAGCTGAAATGTATCTTGAGGAGCATTCGTTGTACTTGCTGTCTTGGATCCTGAATGTGTTGCTGACTCAACCATTTGTTGCAGAAATATCCTCTGTTTTCCCGGTCCCTGTTTTGCTCCATGTTCTTTTTCCAACAAAATATGCTTTAAGTTGTATTAATGACCTTTAATGACCATGCCATACACCATCTGCCTGAATAATAAAGATGATTTTCGAATACTTCCAGGTGTTGAACTTAAAACCCTGGTGAGCCTACCAGAAAACCCTAATTTTCGGTCATAAAGTAACTTTATGAAAACTTTAGCAAAAACCAAAATGTTTCACCTTTTTGTTCCAATGCTTACACCTGTCATTCTTTGAATGTTTTGGCAGCCTTTTTTGATCTCCTTCCTATCCTCGAAGCATTCTCTTACAAAATTTGCTGACCTCAGCATCAATTTCATTTTTTCTTTAAAAACAGTCACCTACAGCAGTTTCGTAGCGCGCTACGAAACTGCTGTTCTTTTCAAAAATACAGTCTTCAATGAATTTATCAATATCCTTTGTGACTGCAACAGCTTCGCTTCTAGCTTCAAAATATGATGAGAATCACCATCTTTCCAGGTATGCTGGAAGCCTTGTTGAATGGACAAGTGTTCAAGCCAACCTCTACGTATGCATCTTCAGCCAAACTCTAGCTATAGGTAATAAAGTACCTTTATTAAAGTTCTAGCTTAAGACAAAATCTTTTACCTTTATAAAGGATGGCCACTTGTCAATGTTTGAATGGCTCTGATAGCCTCATCTGGTTCCTTGATGTTCATTAGCCCTTTTCTCCAAAATCTGCTGACGTCACCATTAAACTGCTCATTTTCTTCATAAAACAGCACCTACAGCAGTTTCGTAGCGCAACTTTGGTCCTTCGTTTCTCCCAGCTCATGATGTATTTGAAGAAACGGAAAGAGGTTTTTGTAGTGCAGCATGTTACGAATAAAAACCTCTCTCAGTTTGCAAAATTTCATTCTCAGCTGCTCAGGAAAGCTTCTGCAAGTTAACTAGTAAGAACAGTTTTTCTGCTAAAACAGGCTGCTTCAGGGGTTTCGTAGCGCAATGTTTGTTATGTGTATATGTCTTCATTTCTTGAATTTTCCTTTTGATTAGGGCTCAAACCTTCTCAAATGATCTTATTACACCTTTGAAGAAACATCCCTTTCAAAATAAATCCCTTTTGCTTTCAAGGTAGATCCTTAAAAAACAAAACTGTCACCTTCAGCAGTTTCGTAGCGCGCTACGAAACTGCTGTGTGAGTCAAAAACACATAGTTCTCTAAAATTGTCTCTCTTGGGATTTTAGTGACTACAGATATAACCTTTAGATATATTGATAATTCAAGCACTCCAACCTTTGAGTTAAATCCTGTGAAATTTGAAGCAAATTCTTTGGTGACTTGCATGTGACCTCCTTGAAGTTTTTCACAAAACCTCTAACAACCAACCTGTTTGAAAACTTGTCCAAATTGTTTTTTTCTTTGAAATTTTGGTCAGTGATAACAGACACCATGCTCAAGCTCAACCTCCAAGGTTCATTAAGGGAGACCATAACAGTTCTGCAACTTGCATACTGCTCCACAGTGACCACTAAGGGGATTGTGGAGGATGTGATAGTCTCCATTGATTCTTGGGGATACCCTACAAATTTCCTAGTTCTCCAGCCTAAGGCTAAGCTTAATGTCTACCCTCTCATCCTTGGGAGGCCCTACTTAGCCACTATCGATGCTTACATTAGTTGCAGAGCTGGAAATTTGACCATCAAGAATGGACATATGTCCAAGCAGTTAGTCCTATACCCTCCTACTCAAGTATCTCTAGAACATGACGTACCTTTGTGGCTAGAAGAGGAGGAGGAAGATGAAGTTTATTCCACCCAGCTCTATACTTTAGAAACAACCATGGGAGGAGGACATCAGGATGAAGATGATTTGATCAAGCACGTACTCCAAAGTCCAACTCCCAGTACATTGTCCTTAGAAGAAGTAGTAAAGGGAACCCAAAAAAACCATAGAATTGATCTATGCTTAGCCGATTCCAACCCTATCTGTGTCAATACCATAGAATTCAGCCCCGAGAGAACTTTCAAAATCAATCCATCTCTTTCTGTTCTCCAAGAAGAAAAGTTGTGCAACATGCTAAAGGAACATCTGGATGCCTTTACTTTGAGTTACCAAGAAATGAAGGGAGTGTATCCCTCGGTGTGTACTCACCATATTTATATCAAGGAATGTTGAAAGCCAGTCTAGTAACCCAAAACGAGGATGAATCTAGCTCTTAAATATATAGTCAAAGAAGAACTGCAAAAACTGCTAGATGCATGATTCATTTACCCTATCTCAGAGAGTGAGTGAGTCTCTCCTTTAGTGTTGGTTCCAAATAAAAATGGTAAGTGGAGGATTTGTGTCAATTACAGGGATTTAAACAAAGCCACAAAGAAGGACCATTCCCTCTACCTTTCATCGACCAAGTGCTAGATGGCCTGGCAGGGAAAAAGTTTTTCTCTTTCCTAGATGGATTCAGTGGGTATAATCAAATCGATATCAGCCCAGAAGACCAGGATAAAACCACCTTCACTTGTCCTTGGGGTACTTTCACCCATATGGTCCTTCCTTTTGGCCTATGCAATTCTCCTGCCACTTTTTAAAGAGTAGTCTTGAGTAACTTTTCCGAATTAGTCCATGATGCGATAGAAATCTATATGGATGATTTCACACCTTATGGAGGTGATTTCCAGGAGGCTTTGTCCAATTAGGAAAGGTTCAGCACAAGTACATTGAAATTAACTTGTCTCTCAATCCTAAGAAATGTGAATTCTTGATGACTGCAGGGACTGTGCTAGGTCATTCAATATCTCAGCAAGGACTGCAGGTGGACCCAAACAAAATAGCTATCATCCAAAGGGTCCCACCTCCAAAAAAGCAGAGAGATGTCAAAATTTTCCTAGGGTTAGCTAGATACTACCAAAGGTTTATAAAAGACTTCAAAAAGTTGGCTACTCTTTTCTTTGGGTTATTGGCTAAAAAACCTGAGTTTGTATAGCCAAAAGGTTGTCAAGAGGCCCTAGACACCATGAAGGACAAGTTAATCACTGCACCGATTCTCTGAGGCCCAAATTGGGCCCTTCCTTTTCATATTCATGTTGATGCCTCACACAAATCCATAGGAGTAGCCCTAGGCCAGATAGATGATAAATTGCCTTATGTCGTTTACTTTATCAGTAAGAATCTCTCAAAGGCCGAACTAAACTACACAGTGACCGAAAAGGAGCTCTTGGATGTTGTGCATTCATTGAAAAAAATTAGGAATTATATTACAGGTTATCAAACATTTGTACATACTGACCAGGCTGCAATCAAATATTTAATGAATAAACCTGATGTGAATGCCCAGATTATTAGATGGCTACTTTTATTACAGCAGCTTGATCTAACTATTGTTGATAATCCTGGAAAGGAAAATGTTGTTGTAGACTTTTTGTCCAGATTAACTTTGCCTACAGATGAGGAGGGAATGGTTGGTGATCAATTACTAGACGAGCACTTATTCGCCATCTCAGTTCTCTCTCCATGGTTTGTTGACATAGAAAGCTATTTGGTATCTGCACAATTCCCACCAAATTTGTGCTCCAAAGAGAAAAGAAATATTGTGAGGAAGAGTGCCCCCTTCGCCTGGGTTGGGGGAAACCTCTTCAAACTTGGCCCAAATAAAATTCTGAGAAGATGTGTCAGGGAGGAGGAAGTCTTTGAAATCCTTCTAACCTGCCATGATGGCCTTGTGGAGGTCACTTTGCAACAAAGAGGACAACATTTAAAGTGTTACAAGCTGTGTATTATTGGCCCACTCTTCATCAGGATGTGAAAAGATATACTAGTCAGTGTGATCAGTGCCAAAGGATGGGAAAGCCTACTCCAAGAGATGAAATGCCTTTGCAACCTCAAGTGACTTTTGAGCCATTTGACAAGTGGGGCATGGACTTCATTGGACTTATTGACCCTCCTTCCAAGCAAAAGCAGTATATCATCGTGTGCACTAACTATCTAACTAAGTGGGCTGAAACCAAGGCAATTAAGGTAGCAACAGAGGAGAAGGTGGCTGATTTCTTAAGGGAGAATGTATTTTACAAATTTGGGTACCCTAGAGAACTGGTCACTAATCAAGGAAGCCATTTTACCTCCAACATGATTGAATACTTGCTTAGCTAGCACAAGATCAAGCATAGGACCTCCACTCCCTATCACCCACAAGATAATGGACAAGTGGAGGTAACCAACAAAGCATTGGAGGACATCTTGACCAAAGTGGTTAGCAGCAGCAGGAAAGATTGGGCAGATAGACTAGTTGAGGCCACCTGGGCCTATAATACCACCAGGAATACCACCACTGAATTCACACCCTGTGAGCTGATATATGGGAAAAAAGCCTTGTTGTCCATTGAATTTGAGTATAATGCATTGAGGATGGCGGCCCAACTAGATCTAGATCTCAGCAGTGCACAAAAAGAGAGGGTTCTCTAGTTGAATGGTTTAGATGAGTTCAGAATGCAGGCCATCCTACACACAGAGGTAACTCAACTTCAGAGGAAGATCTGGCATGATAAGAACCATCAAGGACAAGAAATTTCAAGAAGGTGATTGGGCTTTGTTATATGATTCCAAATATAAATACTTTAAGGGAAAGTTAAGAACAAGATGGTTAGGGCCTTATGTTATAGAGAGATGTCATGATAATGGTTCAATGCAAATCAAAACCATAGATGCAGAGGCCATTCCTTTACTTGTTACTGGGAACAACTAAAAGTTTACAAGAGGCCATTGTCAAAGCAAGAGTTCATTGATGGTATCAATAAAATAGTAATGGTGGTGGAGCAAGTTTTAGCTCCTGCCTCATCAAATCACTGAGAAAGAAATAAAAATAAAAAAATAAGGACTCGGGTGAAAACCTCCATGAGGCACCTTAGTCCCACTATTGGGCTGAAAACCTCTTGGGGCGGCCCAATGGTGTCAAAAAAGAAAAAGGAAAATAAAAGAGAAATAAAAATATCTCTGGATGAAAACCTCTCTTGAGGTGCCCAGGGCAAGCAGCTAGAATGAAAACCTCTTAGAGGCAAGTTATTTGTTTAAAAAAAATGAAAAAAGGGCAAAAGAAAAAAATCATGAAAAATTGTTGTAGGTCAGTAGAAGGACGATCAAAGAGAAAAGGGGAATAAAAAAGGGACCTATTCCACTCATATTTTTGTTCCTCGTCCATTGTCCTTCATCATTCCATCATTCCTTTCATCTTCTTCACTCATTTGCCTCAGTTTGCAAGGGTACTCTGTTTTCAACAGGATTCCATGTAAACCTACAGGATACACTGAAAACCTACAGGATGATCCTGTAGAAATTACAGTGGCTTCGGAATCCTAAAATGAATAACCCTAGGGAAAGAAAATGACCTGCCCATGTCAAAAATAAATAAACAACCTACATCATAACTTCATTACCATACCTCTCTCCACCATGATCACTCCAGAATCCATCATTAAAAAAAACAGTTTTCAAAAAAAATGTCACATCCTTCAAGAGAAAAAACAGAGGAAATTGAAACAGGGAGCAGAAGGGAACAACACCTGAGTGTACTTCGCATTGTTCACACTCCTAGACCTCCTCTATATCCATGTCATCATCCTCAAAGTCCTAGCAGAAGAAATAATTAAACGTTATGAGGGAGAAGCAGCTACAATACATCTTGTAGGAAATCTTGTAGCAGCCTATCCCACAAAATAAAAATCATGAGTAGCAACAAGCTTCTAGCATGAAGATCCAAGGGTGGAAGAAGCTCCAGAGCAGCAGCAGCACCATCATATTCAACACCAAGTACATGCACATCAAGGGGATCATCAGAAGGCAATAAAAAAAAAAAAGAGGAAGGAAAAATAACATGCAGCCAAGACACAAGAAGCACCTCATGTCTTCAACAAACTATAGCAAGGTATTATCACCACAGGTAAGTATCTAACTTCACTCTCTCATATGCATAATGTAGTCAAAATATGTAAAGGTTGTGAGTGGGTTTGTTTATAAGCGAAAGGTGGCCAGTTAACTTGGCCACCTTCGTTCAATGGACAAAGATAAAACAGTTGGTCCTCCCACATGTGGTAGCAGTCAAGTCAAAAAAAAAGAGGATGATCTGAAATCACCCCTAGGTGACCTTAGGAAATTAATGAAGGTATCACAAACTCATGTGTTGGTGTGTATGTCTATGTTATCTTAGGCAACGGATCGATAAGATTGCAAAATAAACATACACTTGAAATAATAAGAGATCACAGTAAGCAAAACAAAAACACAACAAAATTTAATAAGGAGTTCACCCAATCCTCCTAGGCTATGTCTCCTGGTCTAGCTCTCAATGGTGGCCTTTTTATTATGTTTTTAAAGCAGAGTCTTACAATAAGGAGCTCAATCTGAGTCTCACTTGACAGAGGATGATCAGTAGGATGGCACTTGGAATTCCCAAGTCCTTAGAGTTCATAGACTCCCCTTACTAAATTTTGACCTCAATTGGTCTCTATCTGCTCGATGATTCCCTTACTCTGATGGTCAGCTCGGCTTCTCTGCTCTCTGCAATTTTTCCTTTCTTTATGTGTCTCTCGACCTTCAGCTTCTTCACTGCTTCTCTGCCTGACTGTCCCTCTGTCTTGTCTTTGTTATCTCGTGGCTTTAAAGCCAGTTCATTTCTTCAACTGTTCGCTTCGTCTTCTTGGCTTTCTAAATCGCCTGCCTCTGTCCACTGGGACTCCTCTACCCTACATAAACGTTGTTGCATAATGCTTCACAAAGAGGTGGTCACCTATCTTCTTGTGAACTAAGTGTCATTTCTTCCTGAACAGTCATTTTGTTCTGTTATTTCCCAGATGCCTGCAAAATGGGTCCTTTTTTCGACTCATTGGTCAAATCAGACTTCAAAAATGTATGCATCGTAGCTTATTTCTCCCTCGAGTCCAATCATCCATCGGGCTAAACCCCTGCTGTTTGATCTGGAGCCCCTAGATCCTACGGTCTTCGCTTATATCGAGCGGTTGAGTTGCTCGACCGTTAGTCCGCGATGTAAGCGATTTTTCTCTCTCCCCGCCGGACACGCGTCACTCGGTGTATGGAATCACTGGGTCTTTGGCTAAACCCACTTACTGCCTGAAAGGCCTCCAATATTCCACTGGTTTTTAGTGCGGGACCTGCCTATCAGTTTTAGCACTTTCCCACGGTTTTCTGGTTTCCCTTGTGACCAAGCACTTGGGGCTTTTCCTTCTCGAGGGGTTTTTCCTAAAAGGATTTGCGCTAATTGCGTATTAGAAACAGCCTCCATTTCTGGGTTTGAGCTTCCCAACTTCCATTTTTGCACCATGCACAGTCCCCATGGGCCAACAGTCAACGCGCTTTGACCGAAGGTCCTCGTTGCTCTGTTCTCGCTGCAAATTACCATTATTCATAGGTTATTTCCGATAGATATAAGATTTCTTGAAGTTTGTCATCCATTCTTAACAATCATGGAATTGTTTGAGGATCCAATTCGGATCACGACCTTCCCACTGAAAAAGCTTTTGGACCACCAAAAGTTGGTTTTCAAGGATCGGCTAAGTGAGGATACAACTTTCTCACCTATCCAATCTCTATCCATTTTGTACTGCTTGGCTTTGAACCCTTGAACCCAATTCAGAGGTACTCAACATCTCCCTTGTGCGTCGTTCTCACCTTCCTATCCAGAAATGTGTCTTCCTGCAATTCATTAATATATTTAGGTAGCAGGTCATCAATAGAAGGCAATTGACTCTGTTCTTCAGGATCCTCAATTAACGAAGGTTCAAATAGTCTCAAGTTGTATGCATTGACGATTGAGTAGATATGCATATAGGCTGGAAAATAAAGGCGAAAAGAATTCTCACCAATTTTCTCAAGGATCCTGAAAGGTCCATACCTTATTGGTTTCAACTTTTTACCTTCACCTTGCATCCTGTCCTTGCTAATATACAGCCAGACTTGACCACCAACTTGGAAACTATGCTCCATCCGATGCTTTTCATGCCTTGCCTTGTATTTGGCCTGGCTCTTTTCCAGTTGTTCCTGTACTGCCTGATGGATCTCTTGGATTTGTTCAATGAACCTAGTTGCCTTGTCCACATTGTTGTGTCCCTCAACTATTGTGTCCTTACCAAAGACAAAATCCAAGGGAGACCTTGGTGTGAAACCAAAACAGGTCTCAAAAGGAGATCTTTGTGTGGAAGAATGTTTGGCTCGATTGGAAGCATGTTGCACATAACACAAATGTTCACCCCAAATCTTAGGATGCTTGCTGCAATATCCCCTGAGTAACTGGATCACTATCCTATTGACTACTTCTCTCTGGCCATCAGTTTGTGGATGGAAAGCTGTGATTTTCTTCCAATTTTAGGATTACTTTCAACCAACTCTCCTTCTCCTAATTTGAGCTTTGATTTAGTTAGCATTCAACAACGAAATCTAGCACAAGCTTGACTAACCTTAACAACCTATACACTTTGATACCACTTGATCTAAAATCACCCCTAGGTGACCTCAGGAAATTAATGAAGGTATTACAGACTCATGTGTTGGTGTGTGTGTCTATGTTATCTTAGTGTTGTTTGCTTTATAAACTATAGACGGAGCCTGAAGTTAGCTAGATAGCCTTCGAACTGCTCTTGCTATGCAATTGCAAAGTAGATGAATGTTGCTTCAGTCAATCTCCGGGTTAGTTTATGAACTGAACCTCTAACTTACAAGCATCCTAAACGCCCTTGTGGTAGATCAATAACCTCCTAAGATCATACCCCTATACTTTATTTTTACCGCCCGTCATAGCCGAGCTTAAATCACTGAACTTAGCTGCAAATTTTGAGGAAAAACCCAACTCAGTTTCGCTCCCCGGCCCATTGCACTATCTATAACTAGAAACCAGTATGCATCACACCTCCCATGTGTAGCAGGTGAGATGCATCCCTGTTTTTGTTAAGGATAGGTGCGATGATTGAGTAATCCTATTTCCCTCTTTGAAATTTGGGTTTTTCCTCCTTGTTTTCAGCTCTATTCAGTTGTTTTGTTGCTTATGATCGGTATCTCATTGCTTAAGCTTCTTTCCTTTACATTATTCAGCCTCCATTGATTAGGATTAGTAAATGTTTTTATGTATTTGTCCATCATTTATAGTCCTTCATCAAAAGTAGCTTAAATTGAACTGTCATTTTTAATGCAAAAAGTGTCGTAACTGTCATTTTGAGTCAAAAAGAAGAGTGTCGTAAAGTATTCCTCCTCTAGATAGTCGATTGTACTTTTTCCATTGTATTTGATTTGAATTGTTAATATTTAAAGTGTCGAAAGCAGTTTTCTATTCGAAATCGAAAAGTGTCATTTTAGTCTTCCTTTCATTTTGAAAAGAAATTGTCGAAGTGTCGCTTTGAAGAAAATAGTTCATATATGTGCTTAGTTTTCCTTTTTGGCATTCTCACATTAAGGAAACGAAAAACAAATACATGCATTTGCATTTGAATTTAGACTGTATGTGGAAAATGATTTAGGAAAAGTGCATTTAGTGTGTGCTCTTTGCTCTCTGTTGAAAGAATCATTATCTTCTTTCCTTAGTAGCTAGGATTTTCATTGCAAAAAATAAACGACTGTTTATCATTTTAGATTGCATATTTAGGAATTTTACATCTACATCACTCGGTGAACCTTGAAAAGACAAACCTCTAAGCAAGATCAACTCTAAAATAAATCTCAATGAACATAACAATGCTTTGGAACCTAACGCAACGCATATAGGTCTAGGCTAGAGACGTATTCCGACGTCGTAAAACTGGTAACTATCTTTTTCATCGAAGGTTGGGTGATTCCTCCTATTTGATACAACAAGTGCTAGTAGAAACTTGTGCTCCCCGTACCATCGAGTATATATTGGGAGACCATAATAGGCTAATATCCTTTATCCATAGGAAGCCATGTTTGTCGCCCTATCCATCGTAATGCATTGAACACAGCATTTTGGAAGATTGACTGTCGTACATAAGTCCTTGGTAATTTCTCTTTAATTTACCACCAAGGTGTATTTTTCAATTTTGCGATTGGTTTGGTAATCCCTCTCTCTAGATTTCCAGAGTAGTCACTTTAATTCCTTTTCGACTCCTTAAAAGAAAAGGTCCATCTGAGCACTTGTCACTTCAGGCTCATCAAAAATCGAAGGTGACTAGAGTCATCTTTAGCTTTTTCTCGACTCTTAGCAAATTGAAAAAGAAAAGTTGTGTCAAAGCATCACTAAAATTTATTTAATTCAGAATAAAATCCCTGTTCCTTCGTTGATCTTAGGTTGAGGTATTGGAGTCCACCAATCAAGGAATCACTCTTGGGGGAAATCCTAGTCATTTCTCTTCTTGGGGAGATATCGGTGCTCCGTATATGGCTACATTGTCCCTTTCGGGAATCACAATTGGCCTGCCAGTATGGCTATTCTCAACCTCTTTCATTCAAAATACCATGATTCCTTAGCAATCGAATCAGCAACCAAATGATACTAAAGTTGTCCCTTCACCTTCTACTTCATTTGTTTCTCCCTCCGCTCCTTCCTCTTCGCTTGGTGAAACTAGTGATACTAAAAACCAAGTGGCTGAGAAGAAGAAGAAAGGGAAGGAGAGGAAGAAGAAGAAGTCAGTTAAGCAAGGGGTCAACAATGAATAATCTAGTGAAAATCCACATATTAAATCTCCTAGATAACCTCGTCTAATTTGAAAAGGAAACCATTTTCATCAAGATTGTCCTTACATTCCACGGATCTTGAGAGAATTGTCTCCCCATTCGCACCATCCGGTGTCATCAACCTCTGGTGATCAAGTTGACAACACACCATCAACTAGTGAAGATGAAAGTCCTAGACAGGAAAGAATGATCAAAACTCCATGTCTATCATGTGAAGGAGACCATCACCTTCCCCGTTGTCCTTTTCTAGATAAGGCCAAGAGAATCTTGCATAATCGTCCTGCTTCACCACAGCGACTTCCAGCTGGATACAAGAAACTCTTACCAAGTCCATCGCTAGTTGAAAACCCGACTGGTGTAACTCAATCATCGGTCGAAATTGAACCTTATGACTCCATACCAGACCAAATTCAGAAGGTCGAGATGGCAATCGACCTAGTCTTGCCTTCAGAAGGTCCACCTTCAGATGATACTATTCCCAAAGAGAATGAAACAATGTTGTTCAAATTCGTTTTTGTTAATACAGAGTCTAGTGAACTTGGGGAGAATCCACCTGTTCCTTTACAACAAGAGGAAAATCCCCCAATTCAAGGGGTTCATCCAACCATTTATTCAATACCCCCTCCAAGCAGTCTAGTCGTTTCCTTCGATTGGAATCAACTAGCAAGACCCGCCTTCCATCTAATGTACCATTTCGGATCATAGTACAAGTTTACAAAATAATTGTGTATGGCACAATCATAGATGAAGGGGCTTCAGTGAGTATCCTTTCCTCAACTGCTTGGAAAGCACTTGGTTCGCCATCGCTTCTGCTTGAGACACAAAATTTGTCAGGCTTTAACAAAGGAACCAATCGACTGTTAGGGATCCTTCCAAAGTTACCGATAACTTTGAAAAGGAAAACTATCCACTTGAACATGATGGTAGTCCAAGGGCCATTAGATTACAATCTACTACTTAGGCATGACTATGTTTATACCATGGAAGCTATTGTTTCCACACTCTTCCGAGTGATGTGTTTCCCCCATGAAGGCAAAATGGTACAGCTTATCGACCAACTTTTCATTTCTCGGTTCAAACACAACTACGAGTCAAACATCATCCCTAAATGGTCTCTTTGCATCAAGAATGTCTCTTCAACCTTCATTTCATCCACCTAATTACCGCGAGTAGTCCAGTGAATGTCACGAAGTTTAGGGGGCATGCACCCTAGTCTACTTCGACAAGCCAACCCAGTTGAAAAGATAGGTTTCCTTGTAGGTTATGTGATTGGAAGTGCCAACCCACACCATTCACTTTTGTCCACTCTATGGATAAAGCCAAGGAAATGTTTTGTATCACTGTTAATGAAGCCATCCTACCATATGTTTTTCCATGTAAGTTAAGTGATTGGTCTGACACACCATTCACCTTTGTCTGCATGGTGGACAAAGCCAAGGAAATGTTTTATCTGCTCTGCTAATGAAACAATCCTACTTAGCCACAGTGACTTCGATATGGTTACCTGGAGACTCTCCTTTTCTCAATGCCTAGGGGCATGCGAACCTTTTTATGCAAGCAAAAAACGACCAATTTCATTTCTTATCTTTTTAGATTTTTTTGCTTTTTAGTTTAACTTCTTAAGTTAGGCGATTGGTCCAGAAATGTCTGCTCACCAGATGGACCAAAGGAAGGGTTTTGTCTAGATAGAAGACAAAACCATCCTACCTAATCTCAGTAGTCCCTTAGCTTTGTAGTTTGGTCATTTCTAGCCTATATAAAAAGGCAATGAGCATATGTTATCGTAGAGTTCAAGCTCATTAAAAAATGAACCTACCCATGAGAGACATCTTTAACTACCAATGAGCAATGTTTCTACAAGGTTCAAGCTCGTTAAAAAATAAACCTGCCACTGAGCATATGTTGGCACAAGGTTCAAGCTCATTAAAAAATAAACCTTCCTTTAGTAAATGACCTCTGTGATTGCCATGCTATCAGCTTTTTGAGCCTTGGTTGTGTTCCTACCATCACCTCCATTCTTTTGGCCGATCATACACTTCCACTTGATTGTTTACCCTTTTGAGGAATAGTTGTGACGAGTGATTCTGTTAGCCACCCTATTCACGCTACCATGTTTTGAGAAGTTCCAAACTTACCTGTAACTAGTTGCTACCCGAAAACACCACTCATTCCTCAAAAAATGAGTCTCTTTTAAACTCTTTTTAGACTCGTTAAATATGAAAAGATTGTCGAGATATTGGCCTTCCAACTCGTTAAAGTAAGGGGAAGCACCATCCCTCTTGTACATTTTAATATTTTTTAACCTAAGGGATTATCCCACAAAAATATCGAGTGCTTGTCTTTTTCGACTCGCTAAAGCGATCGAAAAGTCATCCCTTTCTTATTATTTTATACTTTTTTGGACTTAAGGGATTATGCTACGAAAAAGGACTGCTGGAGTTTCCTTTTCATCCCTTTTCAAACTCTCTAAACATGAAAAGGACCGAGTTACCCTTGTCATTAAACTCGTTAAAACAATAGCGACAAACTTGTCCACCCAGACAAGAATGAGTTTCATTGTCAGTAGGCTCGGTAAAACATAGCGACATGTTTGCTCGAAGGGAAAATTATAGAACAAGCATATGTTATCCTCCTCAAGCTTGACAAACATAAAAAGGTACTGGTCAGCAATGATTGGGGAAAAGGGGAAGAAAACTTGAAGAACTTCATTGGTAGCAGGTCACTCTTGAACATGACACTTTCACTCCATCACCATGATTGAGTCGGGTTGGGTTATTTCGTTCACCAGTCATATCACCATTATTCCTCCACACCTCCATCTTTTGGGGTTAACGCTACCAATCCATCTCACTGTCGCTGATATGTTCAAGAGAAGTCATTTAGAGAATTGACCACCTAGGAATTGCCTCATCCACTGCAATATCTTCACCCTCCATTTTTCATGACCGCCATTCCTAAACCTTGTATCATCAGATCATTTTCACCTCCAGATAATCATTTTCTCTGTTTCGTGTCATAGATGTGGGATACATTAAGGCCCTCCTACGGCGGGTCACTTCTTGTCGACATCAGCTCAATATACAAGAAGTTTACTTAGAAACAACCCTTTCATCACTTTGAAGCTTGCATGCCTCAATGGCAAGTTTCTCACTTCCGACAACAGGTTTACATCAATGGCCTTCGACCGAAAGATTTTACATGGTGTTCAACATCAGATCATATATTCACATCATGTGAATTGTACTGTAGTACCTTGTTGAGATTGCAACAAGATGATGGAGCTTAGTGAAAAGAGTCGCCTTCACTAAGTGGGCCTGCAGGCTATTTTTGGCGCAAGTCTAT